>PVKM010014590.1:0-28868 GCA_004027735.1 Carollia perspicillata
GCATTTTTAAAAATGGTGGTGGTGTGGTACAGCGAGAATCTTTCGGCACCCTCCTATTCAAAGTGTGTTTTTCAGGCCAGCAGCAGGCATTACCTGGGAACTTACTGCATCAGAAATGCAGAATCTCAGCTCTGCCCTAAACTGCCAAACCAGAAGCTGCATTTTACCAAGTTCTCTAGGTGATTCAATTACACAGAAAAGTTTGAGAAACATGGCTTCAGCAAACATGAAAGAAGTCCCTTGGTACTCTGCCATAGAGATGTTTCCCTCCTACAAAGAACATTTGTAGTGGACTTGTCTGCAGAGCCTTCACACAGTGGCATTCAGTGCTGGCCAGTGAGAAAAATCCATGAGAATTTTCTAGTCAAATGAACCTTGGTAGACTGTGATATGATTCCCCATCCATCATCTCAGTAAAAGGCAAACAATTAAATTCAGGCAAACAATTTAAAAAAGTCATTGAAGTTAAACAACAGGAGGACAGTGAGCTCACTGGGCATGCAGGATTTCATTTGACTTCCGGCACACTGACAGGACTGTTTGTCTTTCTGGACAGACTTGGAGAATATTTTCTTTTCCCCGAAATGATGGGAGATGCCTTCTCTCCAGTCCATGTGGTTGTTTTATGCCAATTATACATATTTCAAAACTAAGCTATTTCCCAACTCTTGCAGCCCGTCCCACAGTCTTTCTTACATTATTTCCTTCCCACCTCTCTCCCCAACAAAAGGATCTTATGTGAAATCTAATCTGGTGTGACAACCTCTTCTGGAATATTCCTGAGAGATAGGGATAAAATCTCTGGTTGAAGTATTTCAACAGAGTGACTCCACTCCTCCGTAAATCATCTCAGTATCTAATCCCAATACATCTAGCTGCAGATCTATTAGACAGAATAAACTAACTCCAAACACTGGGACATTTAAAAAGTTTATGCTTTATGATAAGTCATACACAGCCTTCCTGTTATGTTCACTTAGTGGTTTTCATGCTGCTCTCTAAAGCAAGAGACGATAAAACGATTCTTTCTTCTATGGGATGAGAGCTCCTAAACTCCTGGTGGGCTTTTAACTCATTTCTCTACATCATCCCCGTGTCCTTCCAGCACTAATCAAAAGACAAGTGTATCAGACTCTAAAGTCTGATGTATTTGTCAGACCCTAAAACCTGCCTGCCCAGCATACAGCTAGTGCCCGGTGGATGCCAGGTCCTATTCTAAGTATAAAGTGATCTGTTCTCTGAAATCCTTCTTGCTACTCAACATCCTCCAGGACATGTTTTGCCAGGCCCGGAGACAATGCTTGGAATGTCATCTCTGCAGCAAAGATGACAGTGGGACTCTTGCTGCCCCTTCCAATGAGTGCAGTTTAAGATGACCACTGGTTTGTTTGTCCTGTTGTTTTATTGTGATGCTCTCGGCCAGATCACCCTGATTTCACAATGGCTTTGACTTACCTGCAAGCCCCTGGGGCTTTATCATGAACAGATGCACACGCAGCTTTCTGACGAGCTGTCCCTCTGCAACTGATCCTCTGTGCCTCACTTCCCATTTCTCCGTTGTTTCATACTACTGGCCATTCCAGGCCATTCAAACCCTGATTATGTCTCTGCTGTGTTAGGCATTCCTTCCACTTACCAACCTTCACGGTCCTCCTCGGGATATGGATTCTTGCTATTTCTGTGGCTTTAGTTTTAGAAGGAGGGCAACTCACATTACCAGAGAACCTACAACGAGCCAGGTTTTGCTATGTCTTATGAATGTCTATTCCATCATGGACAGCACCTCAGCCTGATGCATGTTCTTTGAGTCCGGATTGATTCTTTTCATTTTCTCCTCCATGATATGGTCTGCTGACCCCTAAAGGTGGGTTTTGTAGGATCTCCCACCAGCCCTGACTCTTCAATTCTTTTTTTGGATCTTCTACTCTGCCTGGAGGTGTTTCCTGTTCCCAGAAAACTAGAAAGCAGAGATAGAGTTCTTAAATGACCTCACTATCTTCTCCAGTAGGGAGACCAGACCACTTTAGAACAGCCGATGACTCACAGTAACTATACGTGTCAGGGCTCCAGAACACAGCCTTGCTTCTCTCCTGGCTTTCCACGTGAGCCACGGCCCGCCACGATTCCCTCCCTCCGGAGAGTCTCACCTCCTGCGGCAATGCACACTGCCCCGCCTCCCCACCTCATCTCTGCCAAGACAAGAGCAGCCGCTCCTTGCCATCCAACCTTTCAGGCATGCCTTCAGGTTTCAAATGTGCCCACCCTTCCTGTGTCACTTCATCACTTCTAAAACCTCAGATACCTATCCTCGGGGGGCCCTTGGCCTCATCCTGACGTAAGTGTCTGTAAATCGTGAAAAGCAGAGTCACATCCTACAGTGAAGAATCTTATTATTCCTCGGGGGTGAGGTCATACAGGTATTTTGTTTGCTTGTTTTCCTCTAATGTAGAGGGCAAGATTTCAGCTGTTGATACTTCCGGCGGTGGTTGCCATTCTCTAATTGCTACCATCCTTTTCCAGGTTATATGGGGAACGTGGTGAAAAATATAAACAAATTTGGCAGAACAAACTGTCTTGAGTTGAGTGTCTCCCAACACTGGCTGCACGTTAAAATATCTTGGGGAGTATTTGTGTGTGTTTGTTTTTAAATCCTGATTCAAGGCCCCAGACCAATTAAGTCCAAAACTGCAGGGCTAAGACCCGTTAATGAGTGGTTTTTAAAGTAGATAAGGTGTTTCCAATGTGCAGCCGAGGTTGGGAATGACTACGCCAACCTGACAGGAGAAATTTTAAATAGGATGGGACCTGCATGATGCAATGGAAAGAATTTTAATGACCAAATGTAGGATCAATTGTTCCTGACACTGGCACTAGCTATATCCTAATGAGGTAACATAAGGTGTATATATATTTTTTCAAAAGTAGAAAAGCAAATATTAATCGTTTCTTTAGAAGTTAATATTGCATTTTTAAAAAAGCATAATTATTGCTGGTCAAATAGACATTTTACATAATTAGCAACATGCAGGAGTGATTTGAGCCTCAGAAAAGATTTTCCAAAAGCAGGTCAGCCAGATGTCCAACTGGCAGTAAACACGGTCTCTGAAGTTGAGCATGGGCGGAAATGAAAGTCAATTTCATGGTGGTTAGCTCGCTCCCTGATGTTTTTCCACTGGTGGGACATGGCGATACTTGTACAATAGCAAAAAAAAGTCTCTCTGGACCCTTTTCACCATCACCCATTGTGTGTTGTTTATAGAACCCAAGGAGGTGGTGGTGGGAGAAATGAGAGACTGCCAACATATCACCTCATGGCAATGCCAGACATATCGGTCCAATCATTATACTGGTCACTCACAACCAGTGATACTGGTCACTCACGTCAGTGGATGAGACTTGAGACAGACTATGGTGTCCTTAGTGGATTCCACTCTGCAGTGATTCACATCAGAATGAGGTTCCAGAGTGGAAACAGTCACAACTGGCTACCACATCTGGCCTCAGAGCATCTTGTTTACTTTGCTGCTTGGGAAAATAAAAATCTACAAAAGCCACTTATTGGACTCAAGTCACTACAAATACATTCTCTAAGCTTCACTTCACTGCGTCACCATGGCCTCTGGCTTGCACAATCTTCCTTATTTTCTTGGCCAGACACAGGGCCAAATTCACAGATTCAGAGGGTGCTTTCTAACCTAACTCATTCACAACCAGAGGACCCTTCGCTGTGAGTCATCTCCTCAAATAACTTATTTCTCTTCCCAGGAATGAAACTAGCAACTTTAATCCATAATTTTCTTCCTCTGCTAACAACTCCTCGCAACCATATTTCCACGCTTATTTTTTCTCTTCCGCATTTAGACCAGAAAGTAAACCTGGTCTGTTTCTCTTGAAACAAAAATGCACAGCTGGTGAGACAGCTATTTTGAGTAGCAAGTGCACGGCTCAAAGGCAGCACACCCAGAACCCCCGGCCCTGCCAAAGCACCATTTGTGCTTCTCATTTCTTACAGGCAAAAACCAGGAATCACCCAAGAAGCCAGCTCCCTGCTCCTGGAATGCAACAAACACCAAATGAGATTTGGGAGAAAGAGGGCAGCACCTCCAACTCTTCCCTGACTCTGAAACCCATACGAGCCAATCAGGTGCACCAGGCATGGGATCAATACACAGAGTGGGCTTGCTGGATGGCAGGAGGCAATGTTATTGAGGTCACAGAAGGTCCAGAGGGAACCAGCTGGCTGAGATGTTCTGCTAGCAAGTTAAACACAGACAGGAAACCGCGTGTCTGATACTGTAAAAAAAAAAAATCATTTGTCTTCCTGCCAGAGTTAGGCTTGCAAACCAAAGAGGCTGTTTTCATTTTAAAAGAAATTCTGCAACAATGGGAGAAGAAGGAATGAAATTCAGTGGCTACTAGAAGTCCTCGTCTGCCCCGTTTGGAGAGTAGGCTGACTGCAGACAGCTGAAGGTCAGCCATGAACACCCACCAGTGACGGCTGACATCTGATGCTCTGCTTCTCGACTGAACCACATTGGCTGAACTTTGAGTCAGTGTGGTTTCCAGAGCCCTGGTTTCTAAGTTAAACAGATACCAGTGATGTATTTACTGCTAGTTCCATCCTGTAAAACAGAAAACTCTCATACAACCTATAGGTAGACATAAGAGTAAAGGAAGACAGAAGGAATCAAGACAAAGGGAAGATAAATATAGGAAAACAGGCAAGCAGGGGTGATAACAATATACAAAATGTACGCACACAAACTCGACAGAAGCATGACTTAGATTGGATTCTATGCGCTTCTGGTAGTTAGTATCGAAGAGAGAAATGAAAAAGCAAAAGAAAAAGAGCATGACCACATGACCATCTGCATCAGGGGCTGGCCTGAAGCCTGGTTTTGTAGAAGAAGATTTATTGGAATAGAGCTGTGTCCAATTGTTTACATACGGTCTATGGCTGCTTCAGCGGCAGGGCGGAGCGGCTGCAACAGAGACTCTCTGGCCTGCAGAGCCCAAAATGCTCGCTCACTGGTCCTTTATCAAAGAAATGTGCCGTCCCCTGCTCCATACGCTTCAAAGTGTCCTTATGTGCAGGAGCAAACAGAGCCTCCTGCAGGAATAATCTTTCTGGGGCAGAGAGCTCAGAGAAAAATCTCCTGGCTTCCTCAGGAAGATAACAATACAACACGCTAAAGAGTTTCCTCAGCAGCATTCTTTACAGGGAATACATCACGCAGGCTCACAGGAATGTGGCTTGCAATGCACGGCACCGAGACACAACTCAGCTGAAGGAATTTTCAGGAAGGAAGAGCAAAAGCAACGTGATGGTGGTAGAAAGCTTCTTTCCCCCTCATCTGGCAAATCCCAAAGACAAGACATTTGAATCTAGGGGAACAACAGTAATGGCCAAAATGTATTGAAGACTTGCACTGTTTCAGGTACTATTTTAAGTTCCCTACATGAATAAGCTCATTTATCCTTACAAAAAATCCTATTGAAAATGAGCACTGTTTCTGTCCCCATTCCTCAGAGGGGAAAACTAAGGGCAGTTAGTTCACTCAAGGACAAACAGCTTATAAATATAGCTCAGTTGGGATTTGAACCCAGAAAATCTTACTGGGGAGACCATGATCTCAGAAGGGGAGCATCCTGCTGGCCTTCATTTTTAAACAGCATTCCTCACAAACACGTGAGTAGTGAAAGCCTGCGATGCGCAGCTTCCAAGGATGCGCTGAATGGTGAGGTCGGAGATCTGCTGCGTGTGCCCAGGGAACAGGCAGCCTCTTACGTAAAGTGTGTAGACCTCCCTGGATATAAAACTCATAAAGAGCACTCCCCGCACCTGACCTGAATGTCAAAGGGTGAGGATATTCCCTAAAAAAGACACAAGATTCTCCAACTCTCCTAGGGACAAACGTGGAGAACCAGCTAGGAGATCTCGTTCAAACCCATGGCCCATTTCTTGGTCAGTAAAATGAAGAGTTCAGACCAGCAAATTTCATGGGTTTCATGTCAGCATAAAAAGGTTATAACTCCAAAAAGACAAGGGAAAACACGTGTTGGCGAGGCTGTAGGAAAAAGAGAACCTTTTCCATTGTTGGCAGGATTGTAAATTGGTTCAGGTATAGAGGAAAACAGCATGGAGGTTCCTCAAAGAATTCAACTTGGAACTACCCTATGATGCAGCCATTGCACTTTTGGGTCGATCTCCAAAGGAAATGAAAACGGGAGCTTGAAGCAACATCTGCACTCCCAGGTTCACCGCAGCATCATTCACAACAGCCAAGGTATGCAAATAACCCAATACTCATCAGCGGCTGGATGGATGAAGTAAATTATATATACATAGAATCTCCAACAACATGGATAGCTTTGAGGGCTGTATACTAAGTAAAATAAGCCAGACAGAGGCAGACAAATACTTCCTGTGATCACTGAAATGTAAAATCTAAAAATAAGTCCAACTCACAAAGAGTAGAATGGTGGTTGCCATGGGCTGGGGCTGGGGGCAATAGGTCGGTAAAAGAATACAGACTTTCAGCATAAGCTGAGTAAGTGCTGAGAATCTAATGTACAACATGGCGAATACAGTTGATAACAGTGGATTGTTTCATTACAATTTGCTAAGACAGTAGAACTTCAATATTCACACACACACACAAATATAGAAGACAAACAGGCCAACTGTCTAGACAGCAGGCCCCATTTCACAATGTGTACGTATATTAAATTGTCGTGATGCACCCTTTAGATGCCTTCTGATTTAATTTGTAAATTAAACTGAGAAAGGGCGAGAACGTACTGCCACCCCCAAAATGCTATGACTCCAGCAAACAAGATGACGCGCCAGAAAGTGGTGAGCCAGTCCACAGTGGGCTCTCGCCCTGGGGCAGGGATCCCTGCTGCTGTTGCTCCTGAGCCCCCACAGCCTGGGCCTGGGGTGTGGTGCTGGCTTGCCTGCACTTCAATTATGAAAGGGGGTGGGCCTCTGGCCCTGAAACCAAACTTTTCTAAGTCCAGCGCTTTGACTTTAGCACCAATTCCCTTCCCTGCGTGGCCATGGGGCCACTCGATTGCCAGAACAAGCAGTGCAGCTCTACGTCAGGAGGAAAGATAGGAGGGCCGGGGTGCCGGTCCTGTGGGAGCTGGAAGCGTTCCAGAAGCTGGCCTCCTTTAATCCCCCACAAGTCATCTTCTCGCTTCCCATGCACCCAACTCCGCAGATGGCTGAGGAACAAACTGCTGCGGGCGATTTTTTTAAATGCCACTCTACAATTTGTTCCCAAACAATTGTCCCAAACAATTCCCTTATAGCTCCAGTTCGGAACAACATATTCTAAAACGCAACCCGAAAGCATTCCTAAATGTCTCCTCTCTCTGGAAAATATTGGGGGATAATCTCACAGATGCACTAACACAGACGTTATCATGGAAACCAAAGAAATGTTACTGAAAAAGTGATTAATTTCCTTCCCATCCAGACCCATGATAGTAGAAAGTTTGCGGAGTCTATAAAAAAATGAACTTCCCCATCACTGCTGCCAAACACCTCCATGTCACTAGGGAGTTCTGTTACATGAACGGACGGAGTGAAGTATGTTTAGCTTGTTTCCAAATGACCACGTGTAATACCAAAGTCATGCCTTTGGAGCTGATTAGCTCAGCAAGTTACCAGCATGAAGTTAACAGGACCCATGTCTGATTCCATCTCCAGCTGCGGGGGTTCATGCCCGTGCTTTCCACACTTCAGCGGGCAAACAGGTCACCGAGGGCGCTGTTACAACACAGGTGCTGATACAGTAGGTTAGGAGGGCCCCGTGGTTCTGTTCTTCTAACGAGCTCCTGGGTGCTACTGTGCTGCTCTGCTGATACTTTGAGTAGCAAGGGCTTTCACCACTCAGGAGAGGTGAGCTCCTTACCACAGAGTGGCCTCCTTACGCAGAGGAGCAAGGAGTAAGAAAGGAGGCGCTGCTAGGCGCCCGCTACTGGGCGAGACACTCCCAACATAATCCCCTTTAATTCCCACAACAGCTCCAGCCAATAGCACCATTATCAGCCTAGTGGGTCAACGGTGGCACAGGCGGTCCATGAGAAGTCCACGTGGCCCCAAAAACAAACTTTGTGCTAAAAAACAAGAAGAGGGAGTGAATCCCTTGAGCAAGCACAGAACTGAGATTACCCGAATCACTGATCTGAAAGACCCTTGCGAGATGTTCCTGTTTTATTCAGCTGCGTCCAGCTGGGGTTGTGAGACAAATCAGGAAGAACGTGCCTGATGTGTGATACCATCCAAGGGTGTCAAGCGACGTGGTTAGCTTTGATTAGAAATCCTAGGCTGGCCATGCTCCCCTTCCTCTGTGAAGTCACGTGGAGAAAATGAGAACCTGGATGGGGCACGGGTTAAAGAGAACAGGCTTCTCCAAAACTCCGGTGGTGTGCTATCTGGACACCACTGCTCTGCTAGCACCACATGGTCCGAACTCAGCTACGAAACCGCGATGCTGGAACATACCTGAGGGCTGAACCCTGCTGGCCTCGTGTCTGAAGATAAGCAGGAGTCCCAATCCTTATAGAAAAAGCCCAAATAATACTAACAGCTAAGGGCTAGTGAGGGACTCCTGCTGCTGCACCAGGCACTGTGGTCAGCACCTTGTGTGTGGTCAGTCTTCACATCACAACAACCCCCCTCTACCTGTCATTTCCATTTAACAGATGAGGACACTGAAGCATGGACATGTCAGGTAGGTGGCCCAAGGTGGCAATGCTGGTGAGTGGTAGAGTAGGCCTTAAACCCAGGAAACCCACCTCTGCCGGCCACTGTGAACCATTACCCTAGACTGGTTCTCTCCTACCTAAAAGAGCGGACATCATTTCCTCGCCTAGTGCTCTGCAAACGAAGTGTCATGACGGCACTTCAAGACCATTTATGAAATGAATAAAAATGAAAGGTCGGGGGTGATTCTTAAAGGTTCAGTGAGAAGTCAATAACCACGTAATGCCTTTGCAAGGTGGATACGACACCGGCCAGCAAACGGGGCGACTGTTAGCTCTGGCTTCTCTCCTCCTACATCCTGTGTTCGCTTCAGTCCTGGAGGCTGATCAGACATATGATCCACAGCTATCACCAGGCCATCCATAAATCCAACATGAATACCCTCTCTTCCAGCTGGAATCTTAGGTCTTGGTGTACACTCCGATTGCCTCGGAAATCTACACATCTTCTGACAAGGTGACCTTCAGAGGCAGGACAAGGAGACGTGACTTTTGGAACACACTTACGAGGAGCAGACCCTAGGTGGAGGCCCACTCTTCCCTCACACTATTTGCTATGTTGCTAAATGATGCAGAGGTGGCTTTTTCTTTCCTTCCTCCCTCCCTCCCTCCCTTCCTTCCTTCCTTCCTTCCTTCCTTCCTTTTTTTTTTTTTTGGACACTAAGCTTCTTGCCTGAGGCTGGGGGCATTCCACATGCCCATTCTTCAGAGGACTGAGGTCATGGCATTGCTTAACTAATATGAAAATCACAAAGGAAAAGGGCAACCAAATTTTTTAAATGTGAATAAAAATCCCAATATGACTGCAAAGGGGCATGAGGGAGCTTATTGAGAGTGACGAAAGTGTTCTGTCTCTTGATTGTGGTAGTGGTTACACAGTGGTCCACATGAGTCACAATTCAGCCAAATGGAGTTTAAAAGGCTGAATTTTATTTTATTAAATTATATGCCAGTAAAGCTCGACTACTTAAGAAACTGCAGGGTTTCCATGTAGAATTTCTTGCAGAAAAAGTCCTTCTGGACAAATGGGCAATCAACCATTCACAATGGCTAGGGAGATTAAGGAACAAAATGAAAGGAAGACTTTCTCCCCACTGTACCCATTCTGAAGCATTTGATTTTTAAAAATATATGTATATATTATCTGTTTAGACAAACTGTGAGAGAGTGAGGAACCGAGGGAAATAAAAAGAGAAGAAAGAGAGGGAGGGGAAATGGAGGGAAGGAAGGAAGGAAGGAGGGAAGGAGGGAGGGAGGGAGGGAGAGAAGGAAACACCCACAGATTTTTTAGTTCGTACACAGCCCATTAAAAATCCTACCTACAGCACCTACTTGTCATGTGACTCTGGACAAAGTGTTCAGCTTCTCTGAGCTTGGTTTCCTCGCCCATAGGGTGAGGACGCCAGCAGTGTCTACTGGGGGGCGGCTCTGAGATGAACTGAGGCCGTGCTATGGGAAGGTCTGAGCACTCTACAAGCGACAGAACATCCTCCCTGAATGCAGACTCAAACCAGCACTGCAAATACAGAACTGCATCTGAAAAGGGAATCTGTGGCTCAACATTTCCCCCCCAACATATTTAAGAAACCAGGCGATGTAAGTAACTATCATCCATTGTGTTTGCGGATCATAAATCTGGCAACAAGAGCAGAGTTCCGTACTAATAAAAGAAAACAGTGGCAGACACTGCAGAGATGTTGTGTTCTCCGTCCCGTTTGACTTGGACTGGGGAAGAGTACATCAAGACTGTCCATGCTTTAGTACAGGGAAGAGATGGGCCCTAAAATGCGGCTGCTTTACGTGGGGCGGGGGGGTGGGAATATCTCACTGCAGAGAAGAGAGATGCTTAAAGGGCAGTATTAATTTTAGAAGACGAAATGCAAACCACCTTGGAGTATCTTAAAAGACTCCAAAATCACCGAGACACCTGAGTCATCAGCTGTGCCGGATTTTGGGAGGTGTACAATGAGAAACTGCCTTCAGAGTGGTTATGTCGCGTCATAAGAAACTGTCTGATAATGAGTAAGAGGGAAAATATATGAATGTGGGCTTGTGATTCTTACCTGAGTTGATATACACTAAAAACTGAAGTTATTAATATCTTAAAAGCTTATGGTAATAAATATATCCAACTCACAGGTCATTTATCAAATCTTGTCATTGGGGGATAAAATAAACTCTTCCATTGTGGGCAAGCCAGTACAAAAAAGGAGAAAAAAAAGCTTTCACAAATGATGGTAAACATGTCTGGATAGTCTACTCGTACAGATTAATGTCTTTAGCTTAGCCTGAACCTTCTTTTAAAAAGTGAACTACTTAGAGAAAGTTGACAGGTTAAGCCAGGATATCAGGTGTTATCATGCTTCGGTGTGATTTAATCTACTTCCATCTTCCCTCCTACCTCAAATGACATTAGGAAAATGAGAAAAGGGGTGTGTCTATAGAATGAGAAAAATAGGAGAGGGGAGTGATTTTGGAGATGGTGTTGCACCAACAAGCTGTCCATGTCTACCTTCGTGTACAGAACGGTTGGCATAGTGGAAAGCTGGACCGGGAGAGAGAGGGGACTTGGCAGTAGGTCAAGGACACAGAGAGGAGAGGGTGAGTCTGCAGTGCTGGCGCACACCGGGCACAACACAGGAGACATGTCACTTCCCATCACTGGGACACACTCAGGGAGTATGCAGACACAGCACTTGTGTTCCAAGAGGAGTTTTTATTGAAGCAGAACTATTTTGGCTTAAAGTAACATTCTCCCATTCTGACCTGACATTCCTAAAACCAAGAGAATATAATTTTCACTATCAGACTGGCAAAATTAAAAGGCTCATAATCTCCAGTGTTGGAGACGGTACATGGAAATCCATATGCTCGGATATCTTTTTTGAAGGAGAACAATTTAGTTGTGGTTGCCATATTTAAAATGTTCATAACTTTGATCCAGAAACGTCACTTCTAGAAAGAAATCTATCTTGCAGAAATATCCATAGAACACATATGCAAAATATTTGCACGAAGATGTTCAATGTAGCATTAAGTGAAAAACTGGAGATACTTAAATAGTCCCCCCAATGAAAATGGTTCGATCAGTCATAGAAGATAATCTACATTATGGAATTCTAGACAACTAAGAGGTGTGAAGTATATCCGTGTGTTTTATCATCTTTGGAAAGAGAAGGAAAAAGTGGTTGGCTAAAAAAAAAAAGTTGTCCAGTAATATTTATAATCTCATCAACTATTTGCACTGAAAGATGGATGAGTGGATGGGGTGGATAGATGGATGGACAGAGAAGAGATGCATGGATAGTTGGACAGATGGACAGATGCTTGGATGGATGGGGGCAGGGAAGGATAGAGGGAGTAAGGAAAGAAAGGAGGGAAGCAGGGAGTATATGAATGAATGACACACATATGTGTGCACCCCACAAACTCTCGACTGATTATCTGTTGGGCTGGGAGTCAGGGGATAAGGTGACTGTACTTTCATTTTTTTAAATTTTGCATATTGTCGGATTGTTTGAATTTTTGATAAGGGACACATATACTGCTCTTGTAATTAACATTATTCAATAGTTTTTTTTTTAATTGATGGAGTAGAGCGTGACCTTCTTTCAAGCTGAGTGAATGCTGAACTTCAAAGATAAACGCTATTATCTTTGAAGGAAACTATTTGGCAAAGACAATAATAGTGTGGGTCCTGTGAGCCAGATTTAATAAGGACCAGAACCGACACTGTAACTATACAAGCACCTCCTCTGGCTTCCTCTCCAGCATCAGCCACAGGAGGATGAAATGCACTCTGAGACTGCAGACCAGGAACACGGGAACTCAACACAGAGCAAGGCAAGCTCCAGACCATCGAGAGAAGAAAACTCACCTTCGGAGAAGATGATGTGGTCATTGCACTCTTCAGAGCTACAGGCACACATGAAGAAAGTCTCCCCATTCACTTTTTTTTCCTTCATAATACACTTTGAAGAAGCAGCATCTTCGAGAATAAATCCATGGTAGGGGACCTTGGGGTCATGGCAAACCGTCTCTAGTGTTATGTTCTCATCATTCTTCCTCCTTCAGTGTCGTTCACGGGTGGAGGGGAGCCGGGGAGAGAGAAAAGAGGGTGGATGAATACATGGTCTCTGGCCAGAAGAGCAACCTGCGGTGCATTTTCTCCATACGGTTGTTTCTAACAATGGCAGCTGGTTCCTGTCTTCCAACTTTAACAGGTTGTGCTCTAGTCTCTTGTGCTTTTTCTACTCATTTTAGTTTTTCCTTTGCTTATCCTCAGAGCCCACGTGTGATAAAAACACAAGGGCTTCCCTCAGGGGCTACACTGGGAGAACACTTTACACATTGTCTTAATTCAGTCCGCAAAGGGCAGGGCACTGAAACAGAAGGGTGCTGGGGCCCTGGGATGATGTAAACCCTCCACCCTGAAAGTGCTGCAAGGCTCACGCCGCACCCTAGTGTATCTGGCAGAATCAGGGTCAAGGCTAGCTAACTTGTTCTCTAACGGCAGCCTGGGAAAGCAGTCGTGCTTCCTCATTTTTTTTTTTTTTTGTTTGCTGGGCCCCTGGGGCACTGTGAGTGGAGGCACGTCCCTGTCAGCCGCTGGCTGTGCTGAGAAAATGGAAGATAATTCCTAGATAAAGAAGTGCAGTTTCCAGAATTACAAAGGAACAGAAAAGGAAAAGAAATTAAAACACAGGGGAAAGACCTGCAAGGTGTTCTTCATTTACCGTGCGGTGAAATCTCTCAGGCTGTCGTAAACTCATCCCATCTACATTTTGTATTTCGTCATACACACATTTGGAAAGTCACTCAGCTCCGGACTCAGTGAGTCTTTTATGTTTTACTTGGGCTCTATGAAATGCTCAATTGGCTCTACGTGTACATTACATCTAAAAAGTGACATGATTCATGCCCGCTGTTAAAGTTTCAGAAGCCAAAATAAAACCCTGGCATCCTTGGAAAATGCATTCATTCTTTGCCCGCTTCCCTCTGCTCCCCTCATAAACCTGCCATCTTCGATGACTGTGTCCAGAGCCCAGGTTGGTCTGACATCCTTCCTCCCATCCGTGCCCTTTTCAGATGCAACACACTGTTTCCTTGGATGGTAGCTTCTACGCTGGAGGGGAAATCAGGTCTTAAACTACATGACAGGTTCAGTCAGTTTTGCACGTGTAACGTGTAATCTTTCCTGGGAAGGATTCTGAGGGCATGCATGTGAGTGTAGTGTGCCAACACACACTACTGCACACTAGTGCAACATACACCAATCAACTCCTCTCACCCCCAAAACACACGCAAGCTCACTCCTCACAGCGAGAAACACGGGAGCAGCTAGGACACAGCTTCCACTTGGAAATGAGGTGGGCCCCCACCCACAGGGAGAGAGCAACTTGTCCAATGCCCCCGCTTAGCACTTCACTGAAGGACACTAAAGGACAGTGTGTCAACAAGGGGCTAAGAAGAGGAGGAATGAGGGTGAGGCTGGAACACCCAGCCAGGAATGAAGTTATCTTTGCGACATCCGTCCTGCCCCGCCCGCCCAGAGGCGACTCCAGCAGAAGCATGCCACTTCGTGAAACACATCGACTGTTCTCAAACTAATGCTGAGACAGGCAAGGCCTTGCTCCGCGCACCTCCACTGTTAGAGGAGGAGCAGCAGTCGGAATCCTTACCCCAGGGGGCTAGCAGGTAATGCGATGAAGCTTGACCTGGCCCATGATCACACGACAACTGATGTATATTTAAAAATTCACTCATCCTTCACCCCAAAGCTACTAGGAAGTCCTAGCAGAAATGGTGGCCTTGGAACAAGAGCACCTCCCTCCCCGCAAAGTGGTGTGTGTGTGTGTGTTGTGCATGCATGTGCACATATGCATAGATACATGGGAAGGCACATTGAGGCCTCTCTGCTCCCAGGGAAAAGCAGAGTGTCTCTCTGCTGTGAAGCTCCTAAAGGCCAAGGAACGAGACGAGGCAGGCACTGTGAGTACTGCTGCTCCGTAATGACGAGGCGTCTCTTCCAGAGCCTCTTGCTTTCGGCCTCCTCACTGCCTAGAGAACTAACCGTGCAGAGAGGAAACTGAGCTACGACACTTGAGTCTGGGTCAACAGACTCAACTCCTGCAACAGTGGCCTCCCTGCCAGGAGAACTCACTTTGCAAAATATCTTTAGATACAGCTGAATGTAGGAAGGGAAAACACAACAATAAAAATACAGACTTCTTTGTCCTGCCATGTTTGCTCTGAGCAATTGAGGAGTGTGTCAGTAGCCACTGGGGAACAAAAAGACACAGTCGTGAAATTAATTTTGGTTCCAATATAGTTCTCTTCTTGGGAAGAACTTGAATATTTTACATGAAATGGGTGCACAGCTTGACATTTGTTAACTGAACAAACAAACCAACCAATGAGTGAAACGAACACTGAAACTGATAAAGACCTTGGAAGGCATGCACCATGGTGGTAGAGGCTTTCAGTTTCTGCGTGTGGCTATTTCTAAAACAGCCTCCTTCCCTGGTTTGGGTTCCCTGGAAACAGACATGGAGGCTACTAGGCTTCTGTGCAGGAGGTTTTTGGAGAGGCGCCTGTAAGGGACTGAAGGGAGCAACACCGCACGTTGGAGGATTTGAACCGCAACACAGGTTGCAATTACAGGACTCGGCTGATCCCTCAGGACTCCTAAAGCTGGGATGGTCCATCAGAGCTGTCCCAAACTGAGGCAAAGTGGCCAGGCATTTGGACCCTCGCATCCTTCAGTTATAGGATGGGAGCTGCCTGGGCCAAACTTGAGAAAAGGCCAAACTGGAACGAAGCAGTTCTGCTCGGGCAAGGGGTTCCCAGGAGGGACTGGGGGATGATGGTCCTTCAGCAGCCAGTGCTTCGGAGGCTGAGGAGGTGAGACCCTCGATGCTGAATGGGGTCAGGGAGTGCAGTACCGCATCCCCTGCCCGTACCTTTCTCCTCATCACCCTCCCACTCCATGGGACTATCTGTCTTCACCAAGACAGGTGAAAATTAACGCCTGCTGTATCTCCTCCTTGTAGCCGGGTCTCGGAGGAGACAGAGAGGCTTCCTCTCCCCCACATGCTCACATTTTCCGAGACAAGCAAAGCTTCTATTCCAGCAACTGATTCACAATCAATCATTTGGACTTACACTGTGAGTCAAGGAAAAACATCTTAATTAAAAGAACCTTTTTTTTTCATTAGCAGAAGTAGCCGCTCACACCACAGTGGATGTTTAAGCACAGATGGTCAGCAGAGAAGAGAGGCGAAGAAGGAAGCCTTGAGGTCATCCCGTCGGGTGTCTCAATCTCCCCTGCACTAGCCTTGCCAGTCACCCAGCCTCTGCTGAACTTTGTTTGACTCTTCCCAAGAAGGAAGTCTCTTCTGCTGTTAGGAAACCACGATAATGAAAATGTTTAAACATGTACTGAGCACGTGTCTGTCTCCTTGTAAACTTTATAGATTCTCCTTCTGCCCTTCAGAGTCATGAAGAAAACGGTTATTATATTTTCCACTTGAGGTATCTCAGGAGATCACGGCCTGTGCTATCTCGCAAGAGAACCCATGCCCTTTCTCTCCTGGATCCATCTAATTGCCTTAGCCCCTCCTCGGATGGCATGCCTTCTAACCTCTGATCACGCCGTCCCTTCTTCTCAACACAATCTCTGTCAAAATTCCTTTTCCAAAGGCATTTCTCAGAGCTGGACAAGGATGAAGCTGGCAGGTGCAGCAAGCTGTCACGACTCGTCTTTGCTGCTAATACTCCTTTAGTTCTTGAGAAGCGAGTTCGTGCCTCAGTAGGCACAGAATTTGCAAGGTTTTTCGATCTATCATCAAGACTAACTACATGTGGTCTGGAGAAAGTCCAAAAGACTCATTCCGCAAAAGGAGGGAAGGATATTTAGGTTTATATTCTCATTGGCCACTGGCCAGGAGACCCGTAAGTTACTTAAAAACAGCTCACAAAATGTTGTGTTTCATTACTGAATTTACACGTTTTTATAAAATGGAACTTCTTGGATGATCCCTATTTTTCTTTTATCTCTCGCTCATGCTCCCAATTTATAACTATGAATTAGTCGGATGATTTACGAGCACCCACTGTGTGTGTGTGTGTGTGTGTGTGTGTGTGTGTGTGTGTGTGGTGAGGTCTGTGGGATAAGAGCCAGGGAGAGAGAGAGGATGGAGGGAATCTGACCCAAGAGAAAGATGTAGTGTGTGCAATACGGGGTAGTGTGAGGACATGGCCAGGCCCCCTGACGAAGGAATGGGCTGTTTTCTGGTTCAGGAACAGCCTCCCCTTTTTTGAAAAGTGCATTCCTCTTCCAACATCCCACCTATCATCTGTTCTCTTTCCACAAAGCAAGACTGAGATCGCCTCAGAGGAACAAATCTCCTGGTGTCACTATGGGGCACCAAGGGGGTGCCATTAAATGACTACTGAGTGTCATATTCTACTTTTTCATACAAGGAAGAGGCTCCAGAGTTATTACAAATATTAAAGGTCATCTCATAGAGACACACGTGTGCGTGCATTTGAAAATGTACAGAACATCTCTGGAAACTTCATTTAACAATTCAAAGATGGCTTGAGAGAAAGGGAACCGGGATGCTGTCTGCGCTCGGGGCATGAAGACGCTGTGACTCTATGCTCCACGAGCCTGCGCTACTTACTACAAAAGTGGGGAGGGGAAGACTGTTTAAAAGGCGACCTTACCAGACAGCCACACAGACTTCGTGTGGCTTCTCACAGATGGATGTGATGCTGCAGTTGCTCATGCAGGATTTGCGACTGTCACAGGTGGAAGACCTCACATCACAAAATTTACACAATTGCGAAAACTTGACTGCACCGTTGTTATCCGTGATCATCATGTCATTATTAACTGTGGAGGGAAAAGAAAGATACACTGAGTGATTATCTAACTGCTGGACAGCCTGCCAATGAATTCCTGATGATGTCATGCACTTTCAAACGAACCTGATGTCAGAAGAATAAACATGAAGGAAGGCATGAGAATTCCCTGCACCTATGCAACCTGTAACAAAAGCCACTGCAGGGTGGGGGGAGGTCTGAATAACTTCTTGTTTTTGTCCATGATTTTATAAGGCACTCTTCCTTTACAAACCTTATCGTTCAATCAAGAAACGGAGACTGGATTGGCCCATTGCATTGTTCTGGATGCTGGGAGCGCCATGAAAAGTACCCATGGGGAAGTTAGAGTTTAGCTGGGCGGATAGTTGAGGAAATGGATGAGGGTAGGATAACCCAAAATAGAGACTAAGACAGGGGATGTGGAAGCCAGACAAGAGGCACCACCCACATGGGCAGAGAGGCCACCAGGGAGCAGAACTGTGAAGTGCAAAAGGGAGTTGGCAACTGAGAGGAGACCTTGTAGGTGAGGCAGGACTTGGCCACCTTGTCCCTGACCGACGCCTGAAAGAGTTATGCGGTCTTCTTGCAAGGGGCTGGCTCTGACTTCTCTCTGTTGCCTTGAGGGAAATCAGTTGCTTAACCAACGTGGACTGAGTCACTCCTCAGTGACTCAGGAATAATCAGTGACTCCTCCTAGGAATAATCCCAATCACTGTTGAGGCGCCGGAGTTTTGCAGGCAAGTCAAGGCGGGGTTCCACCTCAAGGGTCTGCCACATGCTACCTCTCTGACTACCACCACCACCACCACCACCAGCCCTCTTATTCCTTACCTATTAGCTTTTGGACACATGGGCTATGTCTGGAAGAAGCCAAGTTCCTTCCTTCCTCAGGCCTTTGCCTTGCTACTCCCTTTGTCTGGCTTGTTGTCACCTTTCTGATCTCTGCTTAAATGCCAGCTCTTCACCCTAAGGCAGCCCACAGGTAACTATGACTAGATTCTGTTTTATCTTCCGCACAATCCACCAAAACGCAACCTCTGCGAGATTTTACCTGCCGTGTTTGTATTCTGCGGCAAGAAGACAGCCTGTCACATAGAAGCAGCTATCCGAAAATACGTATTGAGTGAATGAATGAGTGAAGAACTAAATACATAAAGAAATGAATATAAGAAGTTTGCTTTTGGTGCTTTATACCAAGTGGGAAAAAATATTGAACATTTCCCCCCACATCGGCGGGGAGTGTGCTTATAAATACAATATTCACTCTTCTTCGCAGCTCACATATTGCATGTTGAGAGGCAATAAAACAGTATAGCACCTCCTTCCCCATCATTTTTGTCAAAGAGGTCCATTTCCATTGGCAATGAAGATAATTAATTACAGGTGTGCCTTTGGAGAGACAAGTGAGATAAGACTGTAAGGCCTTCTGGTCCACAAACATGAACTTCAGGACACCAAGGAAGATGAAGCACCTAGACCACGTTTGGCACTAGTCCTAGGACCTAGTCCAGGAAGTTGGGAGGTACGTTCCTCCCAGGAATCACGCTTGGAAAGCCTCCTCCTCTCCTCCCGGTGTTCAGCATGGCCCTGCCTAAACCCAGAGGAGCAGTTTCAATGCCACGGACATTCCCTGTTTGCAAAATTTAGATTTGTGGCATTGACACTTTGCCACTCAGCCCTCTTTGTCACTTGGACAGAGCACCTGTTTCCTGGGCCTCTAAAAATATAAACATATATAAATTCAAGATTTGCTTTCTTGTGGTAACATTAAATATAGAAGAAAAAAATAAACCCATTCATCCCTCCCAGGCCTCAAGTTCGTTTCAGGAAGTGTATTTTTAGGTAGCAAACTATTTTGAAATTCTCAGTGTCTCCCAGCACTAGAGCTCTGTGCTTAGCTAAAAATACAGGCCTAAGTGCTCTCTGAAACTTGTGTTAAATTTGGGACTAAAGCAACAATGAATATGTATATATTTTTCTGCAATGGTTAGATTTGGATCCATTGGTGAAACAACTAATTTAACCCTTTAGGTTTTCCTACAAGGTGTGGGCAAAGCAAAAAAAAAAAAAAAAAAAAAGCTAGGTCATGTTTTGCTTTGTTTTTTATTTTTAATAGACTATGTTGAAGACAAACATCTATTTGGTGGTGATGAAGTTTTTAAATATAAAATCAAGCTTCCACGACTTAGAATTCAGCCTCCCAGCATGTTAGGATTTTAGCCTAGATTAGTGGCTATCAATTTGGGGGCCTGTTGGAATCCATCACCTAGGGCACTTTAGAAAATAATAAACCGGTCCCATCCCAGATATGCTGTTATTATTCTGGAGGGTCGCCTGGGCATCAGGGATTGTAGAAGCTGCCCAGATGATTCTAATGCGTAACCAAGGCGGAGACCCCTGACCTAGAGTGAGCTGAAAAATAGCACAAAACAAAACAGAAAACAAACCCTGCCCCCCCACCATACAAATACAGACACAACTTCTGTAACTGATGTGGGAGCCCCTCAATAAAGCTGGACATTTCCTGGAGAAAAAAAAAATTCACCTAAAGCTATGAGACTAGCACTTTTACACTTCGGGGAGAAATGCATCTTTTTTACAGGCCGGTCAGTCCTTTACTCACAAAAGCCAGAAGTGTGAGAAACGGAGTCAGGAGCGGTAAATAAGAACAGATGAGACTGTGATGGAAGCGGCAGTGGTGGCCACAGATGTGGTGACAAGTGTGAGGGGTTGGATTTGCTGTTTGCAAAACACCATGAGCGGCGAAGAGACCACCAACAAAAAAAGGCCACAAAAAAAAAAAAAAAGAGAGAAAGAAAAGAGAAAGAAGAATAAAGAAAGGTCACCAGCTGCACAGCTCGGGGCCCTGCTCAGGTTGCAGTCTGTGCAGTCAGGGCCCTGCAGCTGTGCGATTCACAGGCTTGAAGGTGAGGCCGGGAAAGAGAAGACCTGTCCGTGTAATTCCAGGAAAGAGGGGAACAGCCAACTTTACTCCAAATTTGGAGGCACAGGCAAATGAAGACAGGGGAAGGTGTACATTGGCAACTTCTCTTAAGGCTTACTGTGTGCTAGTTAAGGTGCATTAAGTTATCACGTGGTATCACCTGGTCAGTAGCCAGCAAGGAGGCCTCGTGTTTTTCTTGACTGCAGTAAAGGCTGTCCCTGCTAAGGCGTGTTTTTCTTGACTGCAGTAAAGGCTGTCCCTGCTAAGGCGAGCAGACCTTTTATCTTGACCAGCTTTGTTTTGATTCGAAAGCCTTCACGCAGGGCACATTCACTGTAATTTGCAGCCCCTCCCCAGCCAGCCACTCGCTGTTAGCTGACTTCTGCAGGCTCCTACAATTCCAGCCAGTCAATAAAGGCCCAACCTTCGCTCTAGGCCGGTGTTCTCCTTTGTGAATCACTATGTTGCTGAGATAGAGTTAAGTGTAGAGGGCAACGCTACTCTTAACCTTTGTTGGGGTCACCTCATTTTGATAAAAGCTTTATGAACTCACTTTGGGGTGAGGGGCTGGAGAGACATACATATAGACTCTTGCTCATTATTTCAGAGGGTTGGTTCACCGATTCCCTGAAGGTCCACAAGCTCCATTTGAAGAATCCTAGAGTCATCACAGGGGGGTCACTGATATCACGCTAAGCAGTATGCGGAACGCTGCTAATCAGAGTGCGGTGGAGGGAGAGAGGGCACAATTTCTTCTGTGCATTCCGACCCACAGGGAAAGCAGTTCCTGCCATGACCTCGCCTGCCAAACAACATCTTTAGTTTGAATGCATAATGTTTGTGAGCCCAAAAGAATGCATGAATGCATAAAGTAAATGCATAGAGTTGGCCCTGTACGTGCACCGGGTCTGCATCTATGGATTCAACCAACCTCAGAGGGAAAATACTTGGGAAAAAAATTTTTAGGTCAAGTTGTTGCTGACATGTAGTCAGGCCTATGATGTCTGCATCTGTACTGAACACAGACAGACATTTGTTCTTGCAATTATGTCCTAAATAATAGAGTACAATAACTATTTATGCCGTATTAGCTATTGTAAGTAATCTACAGATGATTTTAAAAGTATACAGGAGGATGTGTGCAGGAGACCTGGACTGGAGTATCCATGCATTTTGGTACCTATGGGGGGGGGGGTCCTGGAACCAGTGCCCCAGCCCCAGCACACCAAGGGACAAATGTAGGTATAAATGGTCAGGGACAGAGCTATCACTCGAAACAGCACAGCAAGAGCCACCTAATTAACTCCATAGCACACCCTACCCAATGTCAAAATTACTTTCAATTCAGGTTGTTAATTTACTCTCCTAAGTCTCTTTAGTTAAAATGTTCTCATATCAAGGCAGTGTATTTTTAATAGTTCATTTTATCGTATCGTTTCCATTACCAGGTATTCCCCCTCCAGCCTCTTCCCCCTCCCCCCTCCTCCCTGCATTCACCACACTGTTGTGTCTGTAGATCCTCTGTGAACAGCTGCCCCATCTTTGGAGAATGTTCTGCCCGTAACAGGCAAATTAGCTATTCATAATGTTCCCCTCGAAAAGGTTCCAATGTCTCTCTCTCCCCTAGAAAATCATTCGGTAAAGGAAGTAAACACAGGCAGCTGCTCTCAGCACATGATGGCATCACGTGGCCCATCACACTTCAGTGCTCCTCAGACAAACCCGTGAGTAATGTGCCCAGACCTCTGGTCTAGGCCACACTGCCTTCCTCATTTTAGGGCCCATTTTCCCCAAACTCATTGCCAAGAGACAGAGTTTCCAGGTCTCGAGAATATGAATTGAGCAGATGCTCAGCTGTGTCTATTTCTGTAACTACCTTGTCATCTCTGAAGGTCAGAGATGAACTGCCTAATAAGGGTTAGACTTATTCCAGACAAATATTAAGAATTTTGGATAGGAATTCGGAGTCCCGGACTCCCATTCTGGAATTCGGAGTCCTGGACTCCAGTTCTGGAATGGGGTCTACTATTAGCTGAACAAGTATACAAAATCTCAAGATTCTAAAACGTAATCTTAACGCTTTGCCAGAAATGTATTCACGTATCCTTGAATTCATGCATCTACCTACTGTTGTTCTGTAGCATTTTGGGGGGAGTCGTTTATTTTACAAACACCTCTGGATATCCTACTTCATAATGTACATTTCATAGCACAGGCAATGAAATTGACACGATTACGTGCAGCATCTCACAGAATAATCCTTGGCAACTGGTGACTAGAACTCACTCTGCCTGAGAGCTGTGCTTCTCACTTGTTAATAAGCATGTGAATCCATGGGGAATATGTTTAACCCTCAGGTGTGGGGTAGCAGACTCGCTCATGCAACTGTGGACCTGGCAAGTCTGAAATGTATGTGGCAGGTTGGTGGGTTGGCAACTCAGGCAGCAGTCAATGCTGCTGTTTTGAGGCAGAATTTCTTCTCCAAACCCACTCAGTTTTTGCTCATAGGCTTTCCAGCGAATTCAGAGAGGCCCCTTCACATTATCTAGGGTAAATGTTTCTTAAGGTCAACTGATTGTAGTAGTTAACCACATTACAAAGTTCCGGCACGGCAACAGCCAGATCAGTGTTTGACTGAAGGACTCACGGCACTGACCAGCACAGGTAGGACCTGAGACTCTGTTCCCAGGTGATATCCATGCTGCTGGTTCACACGGAGCATAAAGGTTGTGAAGAACTCAGTCGCTGACTGGTGGTTATTTCCCTTTCTCCACTCCCTTTGGATCTAGCAAAATCAAATACACCATGGCCTCACTTGAAGTCACCGACTGTTCTTGGACTTTAAGTGACATGATGGGTAATGAAACCAACTGGACCATAAGCTAGTTGATATAAACTAGAGTTAAGTCCCTATGGCATCCCATCAACGTTATAATGAAATGACTCTGAAATGTTGTTCTAGGCCCTGCTGTATTTATTATTCCTCACCTTTCTTAAGGCCTGTCTCATCTTACAGTTCTTTCCATCTGCTTTCCTCTGAAGCCTGGCCTCTCAAACAGTGAAAGGCCCCGAGGCTCTGATCACCACATGGGCCCAGAATAGAAAGACTTGTTCTCTGAAAGAAAGGTTTTAATTGCAGTTGGCATTTCCGAGTCAGACACTGAGGCAGCCATCTGGCAGACTGCTGCCATGGGCTGTGATGCTGGCAACACGCACCCCACGCATGGCCCTTGAGACCAGGTGGGACAAGTCTATCAGCCTGTCACACAAGTCCTCCCGCCTTAGAACAAAGAAGCAAGTCACGCAACCTTGGAGGTGTCCCTTCGTGACTCCTCATGAAAGAAAGACATCCCCGAGCTAATCAATTACTTCGGCCAATTACTATAAACAAACAAAAGAACATCTTGTGATGAAGCCAGAGATGTTTTAGGAATAGTTCTCTTCTCTGCACATGTATTGCATAATTGGAACTTCTAATACAAAGCAAGACCTTTTTAGTTTCAAATTGTGTTTGAACCCCCAGTCCCTAAGTACTTGTAAGTATTTTGAGAGCCGGAGGAGCGGAGCTTCTGGGCACTAAGGTCGGTACAGGAGAAACCATCACTCTGATAACTGGGGGACCACAGTGTGGGCAGGAAGGCATCACAGACAAGTGGCCTAAAGACATCAATTCTTCTTTTCATGTAAATGTTTTCATTATAATAACACTTGTTAAAAACCATCCAAGGATGACCTAATCGATACTCTAGAATCTCTTTGAAATGGCAGGGAAATCAGTCTTACTAGTCAAAAACCTAGTAGGAAAAGATAGTTTTCCACATTGACATTCCCTACCGCGTGGTCGACAATTAAAGATTTATCAAGTGTCTCCGATGTTCACATCGTAAGAGATTTAAAACAAACACAGGGCTGGTCCCTGCCCTCCTGAGGCTGACATTCTAGATTGAGAGGCAAGATGGTCAAATGCAGTGGGCTTGCCTTTGACTGCAAACAGGAGGTCAGAAAAGGCCAAAGAGCCCATACAGGAATTCCCCCTTTCGCGGAGGGGTCCGTTCTTGAAGGATGGTGGATTTGAGAAGTGAGCAGAGACGCAAGGGCACTCTGGGTTGCGAACACAGCCCAGACCAGGAGGGCTAGTACAGTGGGAAATCCAGACCATGTAGATGCCAGGTCTCTGCAAACACAGAACTATTCAACACACAGGCGTGTTTCATTTCACAGACGGAAGGACTGAGAGGTGCACGGACATTCTAGGAGTGTGTACGGGTCCCAGGGTTGGCCTGGCCCAAACTGTATGTACCACAGCTGAGGAGTGTTGAGGAGGCACAGAAAAAGTCCCAGACGTCGTCCACCTAATCTCATAATAGAACAATATTCGATTCTAAAGTGAACTGAATGGACGCAATGCCTCTTTTAAAAACTGAAAAGTCGAGGACTAGCAAATAAATCAGTGAATCTGGAGAGTTGTAGGAGTTTTTAATAAAACTCCGGCCTACACTGACGATCATGTAGGTAATGATGAGTGAACGGGAGAAGAGGGTGTGGGCGCGCGCACGCATGCCTGTGAGTCATTTCCCTCCCTGGAGTAAATTCTCCGCGGAGAGGATTTAGCTTTGAGGGTTTGGGTTTCAGGAGCCTTTCTGTCTCATGAGTTTAATGGCTCACTCTGGACTGCTTTACGAAAACTGCATAAACATGAATTCGTTTTCACCAAACAAGTAAATTAAGGAATTTCGGGGTGCCCCAAAGGGATTATCGAACACAGTACTTGAAATTAAAAACTTGACTTGCCTTTAGGATTTTAAAATTTTGATTTACAAGGACGTTTTAAAGAAGCCACCCATAGAATAAAATGTACCCTGGCTGAATGGAAAAGCGACTGGCATTTTCTGGTGACAAACTTAAAGTAACTGGACTGGAGCTTCAGGTGCGTCCTTCCCCATTTACTGAGCTCCAGCCCCAGACCCCGGTGACTCCTGGACGTGCTCACTGTGTGACTGCTTCTCCCCGAGTTCCTTGGATCACTGAGAAATGAAGTGCAGTTTGAGTTCTAACACTTGCAGAATTTGCCCTTTTCTTAAAAATAGGTCCCAGAATCAGGTCATCTATTAGGAGACAAAACCCAAACCTTTAAAATGACTCTTGCAGACGGAGAAAATCCACACGGTTGCCAGAGGCAATGTTTCACAATACCAGCACTTTGCCATATTCAAAAAGCGGAAAAGCTTTAGGCCTCTCGATCACCTGCCTTCATCGTTCATAAGGATCAGGTGGATGAAGCAAACTTCTCAAAGCCGGGCAGGGGTGAGCCGTTGGCGGCAAATACCACCACCCACACTGGGCGATTTCAGTCTGTCACTGATAAAGCTAAGTTTCACAGTGTGTTGATCTGGCCAATCGTAACTGGAGGGACTGGAGCCCCAAACCGGGATCATGCAGGGGCTGGGGCTGAGGACAGAGGAATCCCGTTGGTAAAATTAACTTTATCCTTGTGTTTGGAAGTGCTTTCTACTTGGCATTTTACATAAAGTAATAGTAACTGAGAAAACAATTCTCCCTCAGTTGATAGAACTTGGTTGAAGTGCTGTAGCAACAAAGAACATCACCCAGAGATTATTGAAAATAACAGAAGATTAATTCTCTTGGTGACAGTCAAAACAGAATTGGTAAATAGCACAATTGTGCTATTTTAGAGGCAAGATAATGAACACACAATTTATGGAATTTTATAACATTATAATTCAGCTAAAATAATTTGTCACTTAGCAGAACAATTAACCAACCTAAACAAATCTGCATTGTTCACCTCCTCTGTGAGTGCCCTCATCTTAAACCCGTGAGCAGATGTTGGACAGTGTGAGGAAGGGGCGGTCCTTTTCTCAAGGTGCTTACATTCTCGCAGGGAATGAAAAAATATGCACAATAATGATTTTTATCAAAAGAACTGAATACGGAAAAGGTCTGCATGAAGATGTGCTTTTTAAGAATGAGCTATTCACCTAGGAGTGAAAGCATACGTGACCTCAAAGTACGGAGGCAAGTTAATGCAGCAACAGGTAACAAAATATGGTGAGACAGGACTGTTTTAAAGATAGCCGCTATTAGAGAATCGGAGAAACACGCATTTGAGATGAGCCATGTGCTTCAACTAAGCAAGGAATTGGGTCTGAATATCAATTTCCTGGGAGACCAGGCTTTTCCTTGATAAACTTTGTGGAAGTTTTTACCACCCCCACCCCCACCCCCACAGGCTGCAGCCCTGGTGCACAAGCAGTGCCTGCAAGGTTTTTCAATTACAGTTTTACTAAATATGTGCAAATACCAGTGAAAGCAGATGAGTGCCATATTCAAGCTCTGCAAAAGGACTAGACATAGTACTACACTGGGGGGAGGGGCTGTAAAGGGTGAGGCCCAAGACACTTGGTTTCGGACAACCGAATAACTCCAGTGTAGACCAGGGAGGGAGATGCTAAAGCAGAGATGGTGGGGGGAGGGGGAGGGCAAAGAGGAGCCAGGTACAGTTCATGGAGGTGTTCTGTTTGGCCTAAACATCTTTTCTTTTTAAAATGGGAACCAAGTTTTAAAGTGAGGACATTTCCCATGAACAGCCAGATTTCCAACTCCACTTAAGAAAGTAAGAAGATCTGGCTACAGCGGGCCTGGGACAACAGGGAGCTGGGGGTGAGGTGTGCTGGCCCCTGAGGCAGCGTGAGCAAGTAGCTTCAAGGTCGCCTCATTCCTGTCATTCCCTGGTGGCTCCGGTCCCCCTGCCTGGCCCCTGGGGCCATCTGGACGTTCACCTTTAATGATTCTTTAACACGCCCATTCAATATTCTCTTCCAATACTGGAGGTCTAACTGAAATGTAAAAAGTCATGATTTAACTCTCTAATACGAATATTTTCCAATATGTATTTGATTCTTTAATGTGGATACTCACATTTTTGGTTCCAGGAAAAGGAAAACTCTCTATCTTAAACATCAGATATGTGTGGGGTAATAATCATAGTTATTATTTCTATCATCACCACATATTGAACACAGACCAGCTGCCCAGTCCAGCACTCAGTGTTGTGATGACTATTTAATTTGCTCATCACAACAACCGTGTAATTCTGTCATCAGCATTTCAGTGGGGAAACTGAGGGTCAGAGAGGTGAAATAACGTATCCAAGATCAATGACAGATAACTGAGAGACAAAGCCGCAGGTCACATGGAACCCCGCATCCTTCCTGAGGCTAACAATGAACTAGATGTTTCCATTGTAAAGGCTTAGAACAGAGCTCTCTACTCAAAGTCCCTGGAGGACAAAGACACCGAGTGTGGCCTGCAGAAGGTGTAGGAGCAGGGGGAGCAGGAAATTTCTCAGAGATGAGCTTTGATTCTTTGTAAGTCCTTCACTTATTTTAGGAGACATATCTCATAAGGGCAGCTTGGTGAAGTCCAAGAGTTTTAAGGTTGAAGACTTGTGAGTGAATTCAGGTTTTGCCAATCTTAACCGTGGGACCAAGGACAAGCCACTGGACTTCCTAGAACCTCCATTGCTTGATCTATGAAATGGCGCTTTCTAGGGTCAAGTACATGTGAAAATTGTCTAGACAATAAAAAGTGCCACACAAGCATTCTCTGTTCAGAAATGCATGCAGTGCTCTCTCCCGGGAAAGACATTTCCAGGCAAGGCAGGACAAAATAATTAATCACAAGTTTGGTCAGTCTATTCCCACCGTAGAATGCAGCAGTTGGATAATTTTTTAAAAGTCTGTCAGGAAATTTGTGTGAGGAGACAAATTGAAATATAGCTTTCTGTTGCCTCTATGCTCCAAAGCGTTCACAGAGATATAATGGAATCAATCGCGGGTTTACAATAACATTCCCAAAAGTATATAAACAACCCTTCTAGAACCAAATAACCCAGTTTTAAAATATTGTTCATAACCAGTGTAGGGTCAAGTTCAATTTTCAAATGTTCTGCTGACTCTGCACAATATTCAACAGATACAAGCTGATCTGCTTTAGCTTGGAGACACTTTCGCACGTTATTTGGAAACACAGGTAATAAAATTAGCGTTTGACGTGCGGAATGGGGACGCAACGCGGTGCCTGAAGATTACGGAATTCTCAAGTGTTGGGATAAAGTGAGGTTTGGCTTTCTTATGGAAATAAAACCGAGACATTTTGATTCACAGCTGATGAGACGACCAGAGGACTATGAGCACCAGCTTGACTAGATTTGTAGGTATCTAGTTGAGAAGTGTTCTGCACC
>PVKM010014591.1:0-28863 GCA_004027735.1 Carollia perspicillata
TTCTGAGCCCTCCCCCACACAGAGCCACAGAACAGCTACACAATATCAGAGACTCCATTGACTTGGTTCACATGGGTTACCCCACCCTGCCAATTACCTAAGGCTCTGCCTCATCTGTCTTACCAGTGTGCTTTTCTACAACAGGCTACGCAACTAAGATGGGAAGTCAAAGCAGCTCTACCTAATACATAGAAATAAACACAGAGAGATGCCAAAATGAGGAGACAAAGAAACATGGCCCAAATGAAAGAACAGATCAAAACTTCAGAAAAAGAACTAAACAAAATGGAGCTGAGCAATCTTTCAGATACAGACTGCAAAACACTGGTTACCAAGTTGCTCAAGGAATTCACTTGGTACTTCAGTATCATAAAAAAAAAAAAAAAAACACCCAGGCAGAAATGAAGATGACACTAAGGGAAACAAAGAAAAATTTACAGGGAATCAACAGCGGAGTGGATGAAGCTAAGAATCAAACCAATGATTTAGAACACAAGGAAGAATCAGAACAGCAAGAAGAAAAAAGAATCCAAAAAAATGAGAATAGGCTACAGAGCCTCTAGGACAACTTCAAAGGTACAAACATTTGAATCATAGGGGTGTTGGAAGAAGAGGAAGAGCAAGAAATTGAAAACCTATTTGAAAAAACAATGAAAAAAAACTTTCCTAATTTGGTGAAGGAAATAGACATACAAGTCCAGGAAGAACAGAGGGTCCCAAACAAGATGGACACAAAGAGGACCACACCAAGACACATCATAATTAAAATGCCACAGATTAAAGATAAAGAGAGAATATCAACAGCAGTGAGAGAAAAGCAGAGAGTTACCTACAAAGGAGTTCCCATTAGACTGTCAGTTGATTCCTCAAAAGAAATTTTGCAGGCAAGAAGGGACTAGCAAGAAGTATTCAAAGTGATGAAAAGCAAGGGCCTACAACTTAGATTACTCTATCAAGTAAAGCTATCACTTAGAATGGAAGGGCAAATAAAGTGCTTCCCTGACAAGGTACAGCTAAAGGAATTCATCATTGCCAACGTATTATTATATAAAACGTTAAAGGGACCTACTTAAGAAAAAGAAGAAGATCAAAACTATGAACATTAAATGGCAATAAATACACAGCTATCAACAACTGAATCTAAAAAACTAAGCGAACGTGCAGAACAGAAACAGAGTCATAAATATGAAGGTCATTTGGAGAGTTATCAGCTGGGAGGAGGAAGTAGAGGAATGGGGAAAAAGGTGCAGGGATTAAGAAGTACAAATTGGAAGGCACAGAATAGACAGGGAGATGTTAAGAGCAGTATAGGAAATGGAAATGCCAAAGAACTTATATGTATGACCCATGGACATGAATTAAGGGGGAGACTGCCAGAGAGAATGGGGGTTACCAGGTGGAGGGGGGCAAAGGGGAAAAATTGAGACAACTGTAATAGCACAATCAATAAAATATTATTTTTAAAAAGACATACGATCTGATATTCATTAGGGAGCTGGGCAGACTGTCACATATTTTTACAGAAAGAAAATATTATGTTGCCACATTAATATGATGTTCTACCTACATATATATGCATCACTAAGTTTTAAAGGTCTTTTTCTTTTTATCAAAGTCACCACAATATACATTGATGATAACCTATCATGTACATAAATACAGCAACAACTTCTGGAATTATTGGGGGAAATTTCTAGAAATACACACATACAGTATTTCATACAAACACATAGCAAATATAACTATATTTACTAAAAATATATAATGTTCAATTTTCAGGTCATCAAGAAGCACTTACAAGATTCAACTATAAATAGTGGAAAAGGAAACTTTATAAAGTGCAAAATTCAAAAAATATTCCAAGCTACATTTGCTGACCATAATAGAATACAAATATAGGAATTAATTACTCAAATATAAATTAAAAAGTCTTGTCAATTTAAAAGCATTCACCTAAATAACTGTCAGGTAACAATAATGTCTTTAATTATAATCTCAGAAGAGATTTTTTGGTATGCATTTCTGAGTTTAAAGCCTGCATTTTTTATATAAATCATTCAACGTCAACATTACTTACTATCTACAAAGAAGTATCACCATGGACAGCCACAGACATTCCCATGGTTTCACTTTTCTGCTAAAATTAATTTGGTTTCCATAGAAATCTCAAACAGCTGACCCTTCAGAATAGCCTGCAGGAGACACATTATTACAACTTTAGGACATATCCAGGATGAGCTTAAAATATAAAATTGGACCCTCTGATAAGTTCTATTACAAAATTTATGACCTCTTTTAAGTGTATGTTTAAAAGACAGTGAATCCCCCAAGTTAAGTAACTTTATACTAACCCAAACCATTTCTTCCAAATGGCATTTAAGATCAAGAAAATTGCAGAATTGCCTCTCACTTACTCTGAGATAATTTCCCTAGAGCTTGCTCTTCTAAGAGCAAAGAAGCTCACTTAGGCTGTAATTAAATCTGTCCCCCAAAGACGAAACAAAGAATATGAATTTGCGATTCTAAACATACCCTCTATGTGCCCCCAACGCATAAAAGATTGTAACATCTGTAAAAGACATATCTATGAAAATCAAAAATATTTCGTATTCTTATTCTGAACATTTTCCAGAATTGAAAGGAAGAGCCTTAGAGGAACCAGGATACACTTAAAGAGGTGGTGGGGCGGGGGGAACTGCATGATTTAAAACTCAAATAAAATTATTCCATGGGCACTTAAACACTCAGGCATTTTCAATAGTCGGAGGATTATTTTTATAAAGGGAAACATATGTTATCCATACACATCTTTTCGTTAAACCCCAAAGTCCCATCTATGTGCTAGCTATAAAAATTCTACATATGGGAAGAAAGTTTGAAACCACAGAACGTGAAGTACAGCGTGTGTGCACGTCGACATATGCGCACGATTTCCTGGGTGTTTAACTTTAGGCAGCATGGAAAACGCCTTCGTGGTTCTGGTTCTGTTTTCCTTGTTTCAATGTTAAGTGATACCAAGTCTCACAGCAACAGTTTCATGCCTCAGTTTAGAAATAAGATTTCTTATTTTCTCTGGCCACACACAGTTTCAGGAAATTTAATTTGGCCCTGAGTCTAAAAGCATGAGGTGCCAGTGCTTTTATTTACCTCTCCAACTGCACTGCCCGCCCACCCCACCCCACCCCCGCCAAAAATGAATCATCTAGCATTTCTTCTATACCAAGAAATAGGGCCCCCTAACAGATCATGTGGTTGAGGGAAAAGACCCACAGGACTTGATCTCAAACAGCTTTACCATATAGGAAGCGGCTGTGATTTCAGCCTCCTAATGATAAATGATACCTTGTTTGTGCTAACTGAGGAGAAAGATTCTTTCTCTGTCTGTCCTGTAGGATTGTCGTAGAAGATAGGAGAAAATGAAATGTTGGACCCTCAAGGAGCACAGGCTATCTGCTAGGCGTTGGGAAAGCAATAATGGGTGAGACACAGGCCCCACCTCGTAAAGAACTTCCTAAACTGCAAAGCTAATACTCGAAGGGCATCGGCACCGGCTTTTTGTCCCGGTACAAGGGTAATGCCCTTCCCCCAACAACAGTCATGGAATTTGGTTCACAGTTTGGATCCCTCTCTTTTCTCAAAGGCTTTTCTCCAGAATTCCCCAGGGCTCATGCTCGCCCCGGAACCTCCAATACTGCAGCCCCCGAACCCTCCCCACCAGGCCTCCACTTGGACTGTACCTTCTGGACAAAGCCATCCCTGACACCAAATTATTCTGTTAATTTTTAGTTTAATAATTTCACATAAACTCAATATAAACTAATTTTATATAAACATGAACTTTTTTATGTAAGTTTAATTTAAGTAATTGTTTTATTGATTATTTTTGTAATTTGAGATTTAGAGTTTTTGTCTATGTTTTGCAGTGGAATCCAATTGTTTTCATTTGTGCATGTTTTCAATGTCAGAATTTTTATTTCTTAAACTTTTTATTGTGGAGGTTTTCAAACACACACAAAAGTAGATCAAAGAGGTTAGTGAACCCCACACACTTGCCACTCTGCTTCCACACCTAACACACAGCCTCCTCGTCTCGGCCATAACTCTTTCCTCGGGCCCCTGGCCCAATTCCGGATTATTTGAAAGCAAATTTCAGACATTTTTATTCACCACAATAGCTCTATATACTGTGCCATAGTACATCTGTATATTGCTCTGAATGGCAGTTCTTTTTTTAACAAAATTGTAATTAGATCATCACACGTACATCTGACACTGTATTTACAATTAATTACAACCCCCCACCACATCCTCTCTTTCCCCACTTCATTCCTCTCTGTTGCCTTACTGCTGCCTGACTTACTGTATTTATTTATTGTCTTTATTACTTATGGTTTTTCTCACCCACTAGAATGTAAGCTCCCTAAAGGCAGTTGCTTTTGTCTGTTTTGTCCCCAGTAGCCAAAGTTGTACCAAACACACTAAAAGTACGCAATAATTTGTTTCTGAGTAAACAATTCATCGAAGTCAAAAGAGACTGGATTCACATCGTGAACTTAGGGCAAGACTCTATCCTGGCTGTAAATGTCAGCTAAGCTTTGTTGGAGCAAGACTGAAAACTATTCAAATTGGCTGTCTCCAAGAAAACCTGAAGTCCTAAATTCCTATGCAATTGCTCATGGATATATCAGGTGACAAGACAGAAATGTTAACACAAACAGAAAAGGAAACAACAATAAAATAAAAGAACCTAAGAATGATGACCACCTTGACAGAACGTCATTTTACTTCATACAGAAGTTCTTAGTCCCTGGGAACAATGCAGTGAACATTGTTTCCACAACCTCAACTTGTATGTCCTATTTACTAATAGCCTAGGAACAGGCACATGCAAACAGAAAAAGACCCTGAGTCTGTTTTGAATTGATATAATAAATAATAATTGAATAATAACAGCTAACATTTATAGAGCACTTGTTTTACTCTAGGCGTCTTCTCAGTGCTTTATTCATATTACCTTCATAATGAGTCTACAATGTAGGTACAATTATCATCCCCAGTTTGCAGGTGAGGTTGAATGAGGCACAGAGTAGGAACTCTACAAGCAGAGCAGTTAAGAGTTCATTCAACGTTCTCCAGCCGGCAAATGAGGAACATGACCTGAACCAGGGGGGTCTGGGCCCAGAGTCTGCACTCGGAACCCCTGTGCTGTCCCCAAAATTCTGCACATCTGTGAGTTGCTGGGAAGCATTTTCTATGAGCAAACCAGTAATGCAGTAGCTAAGAGCAAAACCCCTTGAGAATCAATCCAAGCTGGTTAATATCCCAGCTGCACAGCTCACAGGACCTTCAGCAAATTAATTAACCTCTCTGAGCTGCAGAATCTTCATTTCTAAACTAGGGTGACCGTGTTATATGACAGCAGCTGTGTAAAGCGTTTAGCACAACCGCCAGCATTTTGTAGCAGTCGATGCAGCATCATGATTAAGAGCAGTCTGCAGGGTCAGACTGCCCAGGCTGACACCCTGGTAATGCCACCGACTGTGACCTTGGGCAAACTCTTTAACCTCTCTGTACCTCTACTTCCCCATCTGTAAAATGGAGGGACTATTAGTACATATTTCATAAAATTGTGACAATTAAGAGCATTGCATGTTTAGAATAGCACCTAACACATTATAAATTCTAAATAAATGTTAATTCTTTCATTTTACCCACCCATGCTATTCCTTCTTCTCCAACATATCTCCAAGCCAGCTTTCCATACTTCACACACCAGACAATATATACTTATCAGGATATTAAAATTAACATTTCCACTGAGGTCCCAAGAAGTAGCATTAGTAAAACTTCAAAGAAAGGTGTCCAGGCAATCATATCCAACATTTACAAAGGCAAAGTCTCAGATCTGGTTTCCCGAAAGAGAGAGGACCAGCTTTAAACATCTGTCAGGCTTGGAGAAGGTGACGCCATCCAGTCACAAAAGGCTCTACCCTCTAATGAGGTCAAAAACCTCATCTAGGGAGTGGGAAGGAGAAAAACAGAAGAACTTGAACCTACTCCCCCTTCCAAGACCACTGGTTCCTTCCCACCTGCTCCACACCAAGCTACTGTGGAGGAAGGAGCTCATAGGAGACCCTGGTGAATGAGGAAGAGTCTCATCTTTGAATGAAAATCGTAATGTTAATTAATATGCTGAGCTGAACACCTGTAAGCACAGGATTGGGACTGTGTGCATGCAACGTAAAGTAGGATAGTCAGTTCACGAAGAGCAAGCAGAAAGGCATGGGCCTGCTAGGGTTCTCATCTGAGTCAAGAGTACTGCGTTCCATTGGATCAATTATATCAGGTCAGTAGGAGATAAAAATCTATGTTTTGCTGACATCTTACATATTTTGCTTGTTCATCAGACAAGCAATCCATCTTTAGGTAGCATTTGACTCCTGTGCCTTGGTTCCCCCACTTGCTATTTAGAGATACACCCATAACCCTCACCTTCTTCCATGCTTTCAACCTCTTATCTCCATCTAACCCCAGCAGATTTTAGACTCGCCTTATGCCACATGCACCACAAAGCTCTAGCCACTGCACCTCCCCACTGTTCCCACACAGGTCATGGACACATGCCTCGTTGTCCTTGCACATATGTCCTTGTCCTCTCCCTGCAATGTCCTCTCTCCTTTTCTGCACCTGGTGAACACCTGCCAGACGTCAGCAACAATGGCATCGCCCTAGTGGACATGTTCCCCAACTTCCTCAGATACACTCGCCTCTGCCTTCAAGTGGTATGCACTTCAAGTGGCATGTTGCATGCACTCTCACCGCATACTTTTCACACTGCACTGGATGGTGTGACCACTTGGCTGAGCTGAAGGCTCGTAAGAGCGGGGATTTAGTCATCCAGAGAGGCTCATTACCTAGCACTGAAAAGTCTCAGCTGTGTTCACTGAATTAAAAACAGGTATTCTATTTTATTTGTGATGTTTAATGGTTCTTTTCATAATAATTCTAGTCAATTTTTCACCTTTCAAATGTTATGTTTGATGTAAAGCAAGTATTTCCAACTACATCTTAACAGTGGACTTCTGGGTGAAACACAAAATCTCCTAAAAATGAAGGCATTTGAGAAGAGGCAGCTATCAGCAGGAAGTTCTTACTGAGATAACTGCATCACCAATTTCTTTTCTCCTGGTTGGAGAGAGCTCCTCCAACAAGGAGCTCAGGCCGGCCAACTTTGACACCACAGTCCTTCCCATCCAGGGGGCAGCACGTGCCTCCCCTTCCTCTCAGAACTTCATCCAAAAGCAAAAAAAAAAAGGAACCAAACAGATTGGCTTTAGATGCGGAAAATTTCCTCTGGCTTGTGCTGGGCTCCCTAAACAGACTTCCCTTTCATCTACCTTCACAGATTTTCTTGTCTGGCCTTAAAACCCCCTGGAGATACTTCATGAGACTCCACAGACAGAGGCAAAGCCGGCACATTCCAGCCTGATTGAAGGAAGAGAACAGATGATGTGCACATTTTTTCAAGGGCACATGTACCTTTTCTCTGCTTCTAGGGTAACTGGGAAAAGTTGGGCCTTTACTAAAAGTGGAGGATTTCGATGAGTCCTGCTTACAGTTACCTGATGAACACCCACTTTGAAAGGAACATAAGACACTGCTAGCTATGTGATATTTACAACCATTTTGTCATTGTGGGGAAAATGATCGTCACTCAGGAGAGTGGTACTGGAGAAACAAGTACCATTTCAAGGGGCTATTCAATACAACTAAGCAGTTTCTATATCCTGAGCATGAATTTATAACATTTTACATGTTTGGTCTGGTTCTATCAATTCCATATGAGAACATTCCTCTGCAGCATTCATAGTAAAGTAACTGAACTCATTCCTTCCCCACGTCAACCATCTCGTGCAGGCGGCGTCTGACTGGGGGGTGGGTAGGGCACAGAAGGTAGAAACTAGAGGAAGGGGAGTGGGCAGTGACAAATGCTGTCTGTTGTTTCCCACATGATAAGTACCAAATAAGTGTTTTCTGAATGTATGTTCTGCCTCCAGATTCAATAATATAGATTCAGTAATGAGTGATCTCAATTATCACAGAATACTAAAGCCCAAGAGTTTTGATTATTGCCAGATACATCAAAATACTGCACAAATGACTATAAGCCTAAAATGGAAGACACTCATTTACTAGGGCGCCGTTTACTGGCCCACATATCAGCCCTGAGGCTTTGGACACTGATGGTCACTCTGAGTCCCTGCTTATGTAGTCAGAAGTACAAGAAGTTGCAACATAATGGAATGGCATAGCCCCTTCTGCTAGTTGTCAAAAGAAAGCAGCACTACAACTTCCTGGTTGAAACCAGTATTCACAGAGATTCATTTCTTCCCTACACTTCCCAAGACTCGACAGGATTTGAGGAAGAAGGAGAAAGTAACTTTTGTACTGACGAAGTAACTGGTTTTCTGCTCCAACCAGTAGATCAGAGAGACAGTTGCCACAAAGTACCCCCTTGCTGGTAAACAGTGGTAAGTATGAGAGTGGTATCCAGATATTCTGTACTAGGAGTAATGGTGATACATCGCTATTTAAGGTGCACTGATGACTCTCACTTAAAACCCTCAGTGGTTCTTTCTCTAAAGAAATTCACCTAAAACTACAGCTCCCAGAAGAGCTCCAGCAACCAGAAGAACAAAATTAAAATGAATCTATGACTTGAATTTCCTTTTGGTAAAAGCTCAACATATATAATTGGAGTTATTAGTTCAGTACCAGGGGAGTGGACATCAGCTTTGTTTCACCACTAGTTTAAATTCTTATGAAGGTGATTTCTATTATAAATTCCATGGGTCAGCTAACTCTGTAAAGGACTTTTTCTGAACCTTGCATGTGTAATTGCTATTTCTCTGGCTCCCAGCCACTTTCTCCTTTACTCCTAATAACCTCTCATTACCCTTACATAACTATGGCCACTTCAGAGTGTGTTACAAAACTCCCTATAGCCCCAAATAACATAAATCCCCCCTACTTCTCCAGGGCTGAGCCCTACTCTCCCTTCACTTAACCCCCTCTAGAGCACATGTCCTCCATTGTGGATGGCATAGGCAAGGACAAGTAGTGCATTAAAAATTGTTTTCAACTTTTATAAAAAGATCATACAGAAATCAATCTGTACAATTGGGAGAGACAGACAGAGAAAGACAAAGAGGTGGAGGAGAGGAAGGCAGAGAGGGGAGGGGGAGAAGGAGAGGGAGAGAGACTGACTTGTCCAGAATCCAGGATCACAAATTGCTGTTACTTGTCATGACTCTTTAGCATTCTTTAACCTGGGACAGCTCTATAATGTTTTTAGTTTCCCCGACATTTGTCTCTTTAAAAAATACAGGATAGTTATTACGTAGAATGTCCCTCAACTTTGATTTGCCTGATGCTGTGTTAATCATGGTATATCTTCATGATCAGATTCGTGTTACGCATTTCATAGTTTGTCCTTGTCACTGCATCCTATCAGGAGATGCATAATTACTATTTGCCCCAATATGAGCTAACTTTCACCAAAATGATGATTCCTAGGTTTCCCCACTGTGAGATTACTGCTTTTCCCTTTGCAATTTATTAGTAATTTTATTATATTTCATGACTTATGCTATTACAGATATCCCAAATTTTTCCCCTTCCCCCCCACACCCAGAACCCCTCACTCCCTCAGGCAATCCCCTCACCGTTATTCATGTCCACAGGTCATGTGTATAAGTTCTTCAGCTAACCCATTTCCTATACTCTACTCTACATCCCATGGCTGTTTTGTAACTACCTATCTGTACTTCTTAATTCTTTCACTTTTCCACCCATTCCCCCACAGGCCAATCCCATCTGGCAACTATTAAAATGCTCTCCTCATCCATGATTCTGTATCTGTTCTTCTTGTTTGCCTAGTTTGTTTTTTAAATTGTTGATATATATGTATTTTTGCCATTTTATTGTTCATAGTTTTGGTCTTTTTTTAAAAAAATAAGCCCCTTTAACATTTCATATAATAATGGTGATGACAAACTCCTCCAGTTTCTTCCTGTCTGGGAGGCTCTTTGTCTGCCCTTCAATTCATGATATCTTTGCTGGGTAGAGCAATCTTGGCTGCAGATCCCTGCTTTTCATGACTTTGAATATTTCCAGCCAATCCATTCTAGCCTGCAAAGTTTCTTTTGACAAATAAGCTGATGATCTTATGGGAACTCCCCTGGAGGTAACTAACTGCTTTTCTCTAACTGCTTTTAAGATTCTCTCTTTATCTATAACCTTTGGCATTTTTTTAAATTATGATGTGTCATGGAGTGGGCCTCTTTGCATCCATCTTGTTTGGGACTCTCTGTGCTTCCTGGATTTGCATGTCTATTTCCTTCATCATTTTCTCTCATTTTTTCAAATAGATTTCCAATTTCTTTCTCTTTCTCTTCTCCTTCTAGCACCTCTATGATGAGAATGTTACAGGGCTTGAAGCTGTCCCAGAGGCTGCTTACATTATCCTCGTTTTGGGGGATTCTTTTTTCTTCTCATTGTTCTGATTGGTTTTTCACTTCCTTATATTTCAAATCAGCGATCTGATTCTCACCTTCATCCACTCCACTGTTGTTTTCCTATAAATTGTTCATTTCAATAGTGTATCCTCCGTTTCTGACTGGATCTTTTTAATGCTGTAAGGTCCTCACTAATTTCTTTGAACATCCTAATAACCAGTGTTTGAACTCTGCATCTGATATATTGCTTATCTCCATTTTGTTTAGTTCCGTTTCTAGAGTTTTGATCTGTTCTTTCATTTGAGCCATGTTTCTTTGTTTCCTCATTTTAGCAACCTCCCTGTATTTGTTTCTGTGTATTAGATAGAGCTGCTTTGACTCCCTGTCTTGGTAGTGTGACCTAATGTAGTAGGTGTCTTCAGGGGTCCCATGGCAGTGCCTCTCCTATATAACCCAAGCTGGATACTCAAGGTATGCTCTTCATGTGAGCTGAGTACACCTTCCTCTTTAACTGAGCATTGATTGCTGTTGGCAGATCAATGGGAGGGATTTACCCAGGCCAGTCAGCTACAAGGACTGGCTATGACTACTCATCACGAACTTCTGCCCTCTTCAGAAGATCAGCTGTGCGGGGACAGGGTGGTGGTGTGCTGATGTGGTCTGTAGCTGTCCACAGTGTGCTCAGCCTCGGGGTTTCCTAGGTGGTACAGACCAAGGTCAGCCCCCAACCTGTGTTCTCTCCAGGGCCACCCTGCAAGAGCTATAAAGCAATCAGAGATGGCTGCTACTTGTACTGGGCTTAGAGGATCCACACAAAGCCAACCTGTGAATCTAGGCTGGCTGCTGCTCATGATATGCCAGGTGCCATTTAGCAGAGGTATGGGGCCTGGGGACTCACTGAAGCCAGCTATTCTTTGTTTGACAGGATTTAGAAAGTTTTAAAGCATGAGCTAAGAACAGCCATTCATATGGAAAAGCTACTGTTAACAACTTGGGTGGGCCCATAAGTTCGGTGGGATGACGTCTCTGGGGATCTCCAGGGTGGGGCAAACAGTGTTAGCCAGGTTATGAAGTGTAGTGTTTCTCAGATATGGCACCTGCTTGCAGTCTGTGGCTCTGTTTGGGGAAGGTTCCAGAAAGGGACAATGGCCTCTGCCTGCCTTTCTGTTTGGAAGAAAGCTGTCCCCCAGCTCTTGCCTTGATGCCAGACACTTCAGTTCCTTCCTATTTGTCACTGGTGCCTTTCAAGCTGCTACGCTAGTGATGGAGCTCAGAGGGAGTGAATCTGAGTAGACGAGTCCATGTATGGGTTCTTTAAGAGGAACTTCTTGGGACTCCAGAAGTTTCTTCCACTGACTCAATTCCTGCTTGTTTTTGCAGCCAGAAATTATGGGTACTTACCTGCCTGGCACTGGCACCCTGGATTGTGGGGTCTGGTATGGGGCTGGGACTCCTCACTCCCCACATATCCCTCCCAAATTTTAATCCAGTACAGGTGGATGTGGGACCAGCTCATTCTGTATCTCCATCCCTCCTACTGATCTGGATGAATGTGGTTCTTCCATTCTGTAGTTGTCAGACTTCCATTCAACTTGATTTCTGATGGTTCTGAGTGCTGGTTGTTCTACAGTTTAGTTGTAATTTTGATGTGGTTGTGTGAGGAGGCAAGTTGTGTTTCCCTGTGCCACCATTTTGACTGGAAGTTCCTAATTAGTAATTTTTAAGAACATATATTGAACTATGTTAATACTCAAAGCCTCATCAAATTTTATCATTAGTTTTAGCATACATTGATGACATTGCCCAAACCAACTATTACAGTGATGGTCTCCATCCTTCTTCATTTATTAGTGGGCAAACTATTATAAGGAAACCTTGATTTCTTTCTTTCCCATTTATTTATTTGTATATTAGTATAAGAAACAGAGTTTTACTTTATTTAATGGTTTATATCTATTATTATCATTATTTATTATAATGCTAAAATTGTCCCGGATTTGACTAATGAAAATCACTCAAGAATTCACTCAGGAATTTTATGTCTTTCTGATAGGGTTCCATCACTAAGAACTTCCTTACTTTATGGCACAACATAATTCCAGCTCAGACAATCTAGAAAAAACTGATGAATTCTTAGAAACATACAATCTACCAAGACTGAAATATTTAAAAAATAGACAATCTGAACAGACTGATTACCAGTAAGGAGACTGAATCAGTAATCAATAACATCCCCATAAACAAAAGTCCATGGACAGATGGCTTCACAGGTAAATTTTACAAAACTATTAAAGAAGAATTAATACCATTCTTTCTTATATTGTTCCAAAACATAGATGAGGAGGGAATGCTTCCAAACTCATTTTTGAGGTCAGAAGTACTATCCAAAAGAAAAGGACATTACTCAATAAAATTACAGGACAATATCCCTGATGTATCTAGATGCAAATATCCTCAAGGAAATATTACCAAACAAAATTTACAAATACATTAAAAGAACCATAATTATTAAGTGGGGCTTATTCCCAAGATAGAATAATGACTTAACATTCATATAGCAATTAATATGATATACTACACTAACAAAAGAATAAAAACCATATGATTATTTCAACAGGTGTAGAGGCATTAGACAAAATTCAACATCCATTTATGATAAAAACTTAACAGAATAAGTACAAAGGGAATGTACCTCAACATAATGAAAACCATATGAGACAAGGCCACAGCGATCATCATACTCAGCAGTAAAAAGATGATAGATGAATAAAAACAAGGATGCCCACTCTCACCATTTTATTCACCATAGTAGTAGAAATCCTAGCCAGAGCAATTAGGTAAGAAAAAGAAATAAAAAGCATCCAAATTGGGAAAGAAAAAGTAAAACTGCCATTATTTGAAGATAACATTATATATAGAAAACCCTAAAAATTCCACCAAAAACAGCTGTTAGAATTAATAAATTAATTCAGTCATGTTGCAGGATACATAATCAATATACAGAAATATGTTGCATTTCCATACACTAATAACAAACTATCAGAAAAAGAAATTAAGAGAACAATCTCGTTATAACTTCATCAAAAACAAAAAAAAATGCCTAAGAATAAACTTAACCAAGGATGTGAAAGAACTATACACTAAAATGTACAGGACATTGATGAAAGAAATTGAAGAAGACACAAATAAATGGAAAGGTAATGCATGCTCACAGATTAGAATTAATATTGATAAAATGTCAATACCACTCAAAGTAATCTACAAATTCAATGCAACCCCTAACAAAATTTCAATGACATTCAGAAATAGAACAAACAATCCTAAAATTTGTAGGGAAGAACAAAAGACCCAGAATAGCCAAAAACAATCTTGACAAGTACAAAGCTGGAGGCATCATGCTTTCTGACTTCAAACTATATTACAGAGCTACAGTAATCAAAACAGTAAGGTACTAGCATAAGGACAGACACATAGGATCAGTGGAACAGGATAAAGAGCCCAAAAATAAACCCATGCATACATGGTCAATTAATTTATGCAAAGAAGCCAAGAAAATACAATGGGAAAGAAAGTATCTTCAATAAATTTTTGGGAAAACTTGACAGCCACATGCAAAGGAATGAAACTGAACCACTATTGACACCATGCACAAAATTAACTTAAAATGAAGTAAGGACTTAAATGTAAGGCCTGAAATCATAAAAGTCCTTAGAAGAAAACATAGGCGGTAAGTTCCTTGATATCAGTCTTCGCAATGATTTTTTTTGAACTTGATACTAAAAGCAAAGGTAACAAAAGCAAAAATAAACAAGTGAGACTACATCAAACTAAAAACCTCTGCAGAGCAAAGGAAACCATCAACAAACTGAAAAGGCAACCTGTTGAATGGGAAAAAAATATTTGCAAATCATGTACCTAATATTTGCAAATCATATATCTGATTATATATCTGATGTGATATATAATCATATATCTCATATGTGAAATCTAAAACAAAATACAAAAGAGAAAACAAAACCCTGCACTCTTAGATGCAAAGACAAATGGGGGGACTAAAATGGAAGAAGATGGTCAAAAGATAAAAATTTCCAGTTATAAAACATTAAGAAGTCAGTCCTGAGCATGTAATGTACAGCATGGTGACTATAGTTAATAATACTATATTGTACATTTAAAAGTTGTTAAGAGAGTTAATCTTAAAAGTTCCCATCATGGGGGAAAAAATCTGTTAACTAAGTGTAATAATGGATGGTGATCATTTCACAATCCATACGAATATTGAATCTTTATGTTGTACACCTGAAGCTAAGATAATGTTATTAATCTCAATTTAAAAATAAATTTTACAAATTTTAAATGAAAATGTGGGTGGTTTTGTTAAGAAAAATAACTTCCTGGGGTGGGGAGAAAATATGAAGAACTGTAATTGAACAACAATAAAATAATTTAAATTAAAAAAATAAATAACTTCCTCAAAGGAAGGAATACCAGATTCAAAGTGTTATCTCCTTTATTAGACCAGTTTTTATTATAACATGAATATCTTTGATCTATCTAACACAAATATCTTTGATCTTTTCACTTCATTGTTCCCCAAACTTAAACTAGGCCTAAGATTTTTCTATGTCAGATTCTTTTTTTAAAGACTTTATTTATTTATTTTTAGATAGAGGGGAAGGGACAGAGAGAGAGGGAGAGAAACATCCATCGGCTGCTTCTTGCATGTGCCCCAACCAGGGACCAAATCCACAACCCAGGCACATGCCCTAACTAGGAATCGAACCAGCGACCTTTCAGTTTGCAGGCTGGCACTCAATCCACTGAGCCACACCAGCCAGGACTCTTTGTCAGATTCTTGAAGATGCAAAAACTGACTTTTAGAAATCAAGTAGAGCAAATTTTTTAAAAAATGGTATTGCTTTTATGTCTATTGCATTTTTTGCCGAATACTTGTAAGAGTTTATTTCTCTGGCGCTCAGGACCACACTTCTGTAACTAAAAAGACCCACCATATTTGAGAACTAGCTGGGGCAAGGCACTCAATCCACATTTGCAGCAAATCTTCACCAATATTGCAAACCAGATGGAGAATTTAACTATTTTATAGCATCTAGCAGCTGTCGCCTTTTAGTGCCCATATGCCTCCAGTCAAAACTCACAGACTGCTGAATGCCTCTAGTGAAGTAAGAGGCATAAAAATCAGACATTTCTAAGTTTTTCCTCCTTTCCCTTCTAAAATAGTTTTAAAACATTAACCCGCTTAATAGTACACCAAATAATCAAACAGAAAAATCCCTTCCAAATGTAGCCCTGTATCTACGCAAGTAACTTCATTTTACCACAGGGTGTTCACAAATGTTTTACTATATAGATTGTACACAAAGTGGGAATAAAGCTCAATGAATTTTCCTCTTCTATGACTTATTGCCCAATTGAAAACCATCAAAAAGATTTGGCAACTGACTCTTACTGACCAGAAAGACCTACACATGGTTATCTCTTCCTGGTATGCACTAAATCAGAGCCTTAAAAAGAAATGGGTAGGGAAGCTCAATTTAACGTTCTCGTTATAGAAGACAAATGGTAAAACAGATGGTGAAATATAAAGCAATTGCAGCTCTTTATCACTTTCTTTCTTCCAGAATTAAACATTTAAACCTCAATGACTTAAAAATATATCTGTGAAAAAGCAGAGAAACAGAAAAGGCACACAAATTTTCCTAAAATTCAAGGCACAGTCACGGACATGGAATTCGTGTTGGCTTCCATAAAATCAGAGAGTGTGACGATGGATCTTTTAATATAAAGTTAACATATGAATGACCCAAAGCCCTACAGTGATTTCTAGTACTTGAATGGAGACTGTTTAACTAAGTAAGGTATTTTTTAAGGCTGATTGAACCCTCACGTCATACAATTGATTAATTTTTTAAGTGTTCCTTTTTACAGTAAGACTCAATAGCAGCTGTAGATTAAATAGATTATAAAGTCCTCAGACTTAATTTCACTGTGAAATGTAGTCAAAGATCCATCTGCAGAAAGACATTAACCAGTGTGACTCCGCACTCAGCCTGAAGACTCAACAAGAGTAGGAAAAAGGACAATGGAGAGGAAGGAGAGAATGAATGTGAGAGGGCAGAGGAGCAGAGAAACTTGGCTCTTGGATGCCCTAAATCATTGTTGTGAATAAACCGGATAACATACTCATGGAAAGAACACGAGTGTACTATAAACACAAACTGCGCCAGCCTGACATTTCTACACAATTACTGCTGCAACATAATTAATGAAGTATTAAATTATTTCTTTCCTTAAACAAGAACAACACCAACTAATTACGAAAGTGAACTGATTTCAAACAAAATAGAAATTTATGCCACAATTCGGTCTTAAGGACCATGAAAGTCAAACATAATAACAAAGGCAAATCTAAGCCCCAGGTCCCAACACAATCATTTCCCAGGGGTTCCTCTGCAGTAGCCTCGATCCATAAAGAATAACAATCTCTCAAAAGACTAAGCTACACAAGAAAGTTCAGCCTGTCCGACACCACGCTGCCCAATCCTACTGGTCTGAGAAGAGAGAGCGATTCTGAAGGAAGAAAACGTTTAGGCAATTGAAATGCTCTCCCTCCAGAGTTCCAGGAAAAAACAAAGATTAGGATGCCCTGAGAGAAACACATGTTTAGTTTTTATTACACACTTAGGGATAAGCTAAGACAAATTATGAAAAAGGAAAAGCTTATCTTCTGGGCCCTGATACTTTTATTTCCTTTTAACAAAACAAAACAAAACAAAAAGTCTCTTGGGTATGAAACACAGTGCTAGATGTAGAGACCAAACGCTTCACACTAACCCTGCATCACTCACAAAGTTACTTAAATCTCTTCACCCTGTTATTAAGTTATAACTCAAGAAAGGACATAAAACTCCTTTACTCTAACCCTGACCTCTAACCAATGCCACACTAGACACTGAAGTCCAAGCGATCATCTCTGTTCTTGCATGAGCTGTGGGGGCTGGGTGGGTTTGTTGTGAGCATGTTTGAGACAAAGACATGGTTTTCAACAGAGCTAGGGAAAAGTTATATGCCGATATGGAATATGCGTGAAAAGCAAACAATATGTTTTACAGTAAAATTTAAGGAAATTTGGAGCTTGTGTAAGACACATTTAGGAAGGACAGGGCTAAAGGTGCCAAGCTGCAAAATGGGCCTCCTTCCACCCCAGAGAACCTTCCACCCTGAGCTTCTACAGAGCTTTCACAAGTTTTGAAAAGGGTCATTTTCCAAAATGGTAGCATCAGTAGCTCCATCTTTATACCAATACTCTCAAAGTGCAGCCCCTTAGAACAGGAAGCAATCTCAACGCATAAGAGCAGTAGTTATACTGTAGTGCTGTAAAATGAGGCTTTGGATTCGGGGCTGCACTCACATGGCAACTTGCTCATGTAATGGTTATATTACCTTGGTAAAGGTATCTAACTTCGGTAAACATCAGTTCCTCTACCTATAAAATACTCATTTTTATGGGCACACTAAGCTTTTCCTAATTTACCACACACAGACTTTCAGGTATCAGAATCTCCCACGGCCGTTATGGACTTGCTTGCCTTCCACTACGAAATAACTGGGATTTCCGAAGCTCTGAGTCTCCTCAGAGCGCCCCAGCTGGAACACAAGCCCACTGCGTGCAAAAACGGCCATTCTCGATCCACAGGCCCCCATGAGATTGCCAAGGCTGCTGATAAAACTCTACCAAAGTTGAACTCCTCCCTCTGCCCAATCCTGCTTTCTTCACCACTGCACAGGTATTATTTATGAGAACCATCATCTGATAAACCTCCTCTGTGGAAATCGCAGAATGTCAAGTCTGTTCTCAGGAACCTGATCTGAGCTGGGGAGAGCCTTTATATCCATATATTGGCAGGACTCTTACCAAATGTTCGTGACCTAGACCTAGACCTAATAGAGTCCTCCGCTGTTTCTTCCTCACTTTACTCTCACATGTGCTTGGATTTCAGACTAATCCACTAATAATCAAGCATTCACCACCAGGAATTTTTAACTGAAGTCGCCAACAGGAATATAAATAGTTATTTGAGTTAGTCTCTTGAAAGACCTCCTGGATGAAAATGGAAGATGATATGATATTAAACTCAAGGAGATTAAGTAAAGATTCCACATGAGTTTACATTTCCTGAACTGTGGAAATTTTTTCAAATGGTGGTCTGCTTTTCAGAGAACAGACTGAAAGCTACCGGGGCGCAAGCATCAGCAAAGAGGAGGGAAGTGAGCCTTGAGCGATTATCTGAAGGACATAAAATAAACAGCCGACAGAGTTAGGTTTTGTTTCATTTCTGTTTCCTATTATATTAAAGGATTTTTTAAATATAAAAGCAAAGTTCTTTTGCTTGAAAGATCTGAATTCTAGAACCCTAGTCGCTTAGCCTAAAATCATCGATTAGCTATTGATGGTATTTTTTTAAATGCCACAGTGCTATGCATGGGACTCAAAGGACATTTTGAAAAGAGGGTAGAAAACAGTTCTTTGTCAGTATTTATTTATTGAAAATTTTTGCTTTAATGAAACATAAATTTGGTTTCTACCATTCTGCTAACAACTAACAGAGTCAGAAAATCAAAAGGCACTATGGTAATTATTTGCCTTTAAAAGCAAAAGTAAAAGCATCAACTTTTCAACCTCAGAGCAAAAAAAAATCTGCTTACTTTCAAAAACAAGAGTTCACCCAAAGGTAAATCAGAATCAATCACTGGTGTTTTTAGGCAAAAGAAAGAACAAATGCATAAGTTGCTGGCCTTGTTACAGCACAGTGTTTATAAAACATTTGGTGCCGTGTTTCCTTGCCAATTATAAGTGAGTATGGGATTTACCTTTCAGTTTTAATATCTTTGCCTGACTCTTATACTAGTAATATGAGCCAAAGGGATTAAGAAAATCACTGGATACATATTTCTGCAAAACTGTCTTCAGGGTAAAAGGAAACAATATTAGGGCCCTCATGAGTGGGTAGGCTAGATTTACTTCAGATACAATTGGTACAACTTAAAATGTATTTGCATTTCTAATGTCAAAGCCTGATTTATCTGGCCATCTTAGAGATTCCATAAGCTACCGAATGCCCTTTAATAAAGCCCTTTTTGTTATAAGTAGCAAGAGACAATTCAAACTTAAAACAGTGAGCCACAGAGTAACTTGTGCCAAAGAATCTGCAGTCAACAGACCCTCAGAAAAACAAGAATCACTGATTGCTTGTCTTCCACGGTGTGAAGGCAGTGAAGATCCTGTGACCACTAAAATACCAAAAGTTCACTGTCCATGGGGCAAAATTGTGACAAATACCACATGATCTCACTTATAAGTGGAACCTAATGAACAAAACAAACAAGCAAGCAAAACAGAACCAGAGACAATGAAATAATGAAAAAACTGACCATAACCAGAGGGGATGGGGGAGGGGATAATGGAGGAAAATAGGGCAGGGCCATTAAGGAACATGTATAAAGGACACATGGACAAACCAAAGGGTGTAGGTTCAAGGATGGGAGGTAGGGATGGGTGGGGTGGGGTGGGGTGGGGAGTGTGGTGGGAGGAAAATCAAGACAACTATACTTGAACAACAATAAAAAGAAAAAGAAAAAAATACTTACTTACATGCTTACCTGTAATAACATGGAACGCAGCACCTACTTTTGGCAAGAGAGAGCGATCCCTGCTTCCTCACAGGAAAGCTTAAAGAAAGAAAATGCTAAGCTCAATATTTAAAATTCTTGGCTCAAGATACAATCATCACATAGTTTCTGTAACTACCCTAAAGATAGTCTCCTATCTCTTGTAGTTGCCTGGCTGAGATCACTGAAAGTCAGACGCTGAGTGGGGCCTGATTTTGGCCAATCGCAATATAGGTAGATTCCCCAACCCTTCTCTAAGGCACAAGTTAAGGAACAGATTGAGAAGAGCAAGACCCTAAGGGCCAGAATGGAGTCCATCAGTACCCTGAAGACTTTAAAACCATTAATCCTCCTTTGCCAGATGAAGTAGTTCTTCTGCACTAAGTTTTTCCCTGATTTACTACAGGAGCTCTGATCGTAAAGCCCTTGATTGCCAATTCTCCCCATGTCCCATTCTTCCTTGCTTCTGCAGAATGGAGCAACAGGAGGTTTACAGTTGTTCATATGGAGGATGCACCTCCCGAGAAAACATTAGCTCTCCTGTCCTCCTCCAGTCTGTTTCCTAGGGAGCCTAAACTAAGACAGTTATATATTTGAAAATTTAGAGAAAATGGTTGATTTTCTACCAAAAAAAACCCTACTATATTAGACCAAACCAGGAGGTAAAACGTTTGAACAGACTGACAGTCACAGAAAACACTGGAAAACAAAATAAAGGTCTACCATTTCCAATAACTGGGCTCCAGATAATAGAACAGGTGAATTATGTCTAACTTTAAAGTACAAATAATTCCTAGCTTATTTTATCTAGTCTCAACCAGAGAATTCAATTTATTTATTTTATGCATTATCATGTTCTTATTAATATAATATATTCAGAAAAAGGAAACTACAAGCAAATTTCATTTATGAGTAAGGAGGCAAACACCTAAAAAATGATATCAAATAAATTCTGGCAGTGCATTAAAAGAATAGCTCATCATAACCGATTTTTCAATTATTAGTAGGTCACATGTCAACATATACTCATATTTGGGAATTCAATAGTTCTCTCAATATAACACAAGACCTCTCTGTTTCTTCCTCTCTGTTTCTTCCTCTCTGTTTCTTCCTCTCTGTTTCTTCCTCTCTCTCTCATACACACACAGAAACACTGTGACCAAGTGAACAAAACATAGTAGATACACCTGGCTTCTTCCTAGAATCTTTTTAAGGCTTCCTTGTGCTTTTTCTTCATCCCTCAACCATTGACCACCAAAATGTCTTCGAGGTCAGGAGGCCTAGCCCATGGTGTATTCCAACAGGTGTAGGACTGGCATTTGAGGAAAGACTATTCTACTCTGTGTAAGCCTGGCCCAGGCATTGTAGATGTTCATCATTTCTGACTCTGGGAATTACATTTCATAGCTCCACCAAGTTGACAATTGAAGAGCTCCAATAAGTTTCCAAGTGTCTGTTTGATGAAGAAGACCCATCCCTCAATTTAAGAACCCCCAGGGGAAAATTCCACAGAGATCTATCTTTGTACCCGTATTCCAGTAACTACTGAGAACCCCCTCCTCCTCAGATGGCCTGCTACCAGTTTCAGAAGTTGGAGAAGGTACCTGTCATTCTAGTTTCCCTGCCATTTCCTACCTGAGTATGCTACAACATCAGCACCCAAAAACTACAAATCACCAGGTAATGAGGTTTATATGCACCTCCATATGAAATACACACGAAACCAGCATCCTTGTAGTATTTTTATCATGGGGTTTTGATTTGTGTGTGCATTGGAACAACAGAATTTCCACAAAATCAAAAATAACTACCTACCATGCCCTGCTAGATCAAAATATCCATCACCTACTGAAACTCTTTTCTTCCTCTGATTCTCAGTGTAAGAAATGTTGGTGGTGCAGGTTCTGGAGAGAGATGGATGTAAATCCAAGTTCCACTCTGCCCTTTCCTCTATACATCGTAAGGACAATTTATTAACCCCTCTGACCTAAGTTCCCCTACTCTATAAAATGACAGAAATAGTCCCTACCTTGTAGGGCTGTTGCCATAATGACATGACATGTGCCCGTAAGATGCTCAGCATGGTGCCTAGCATACACTAAGTGTATTTTATATCTGCCCTGAACACCAGGCTAACATCTACTCTCAGAGGCAGGTTTCCAAATTCATTCGTAAGCAACCCATTTTAAATGTTCCTTTTACATATTTTAAGGAACTTCAGCTGTAGCACACTTCAGTGTGATAAGAAACACACAATTTGACCTTGAAAAAGAGGTATGGTTAAATGACTATCTCCCCAAAAGGCTGTAGGTACTGATGGCAGAAAAGGGAGCCCCACAATGAATCCAATGCCCTTCACACTGTGGATGTTTAATAGTTACCCATTAAATGTGGAATGAATGAAAAACAAAAGTCTGCAATCATTCAGTGCCTTACAAGTACTCAGTACTTTAATCAATTTAATTGGAACTGATTATTCTAAATGGGTTATTTTTTTAATTTTTACTGAATGTATTGGGGTGACATTGGTTAATAAAATTATATAGGTTTCAGGTGCACAATTCTATAACACATCGCCTGTGTCTTTCATTTTGCGTTCACTACCCTAAATCATGTCTCCTTTCATCACCACTACACATATTATTTCTAACAGTCACAACGACCCTGAAAGGTAGGCACAATTAGGTGTACGTACCACGGCAACACAGATGCATCCTAAAAACAGCTTGGTGAAAAAACTGAAAAACAGAAAAAGCTATAGAACACACTAACATTCACATAAATGGACAACACATAAACAAATTGTCAAAATTCACCAAATGGTATGCTTAAATGTTGGTAATTTCTATGTAAATTTTAACTAAAAAATTGTAAACAAATATTGAAATCAAATTACTGATATATCTGCTGAAGTGTTAGGGTACTGATGTCTGCTCAAGTTACTTTGACATGTACCTAGCAGTTAGGGTGAATGATGAATAAATAAAGTGATGGACAATTAGCGGGTATGTATTAAATATAGCGGAATGATATCTGTAAAATCTAGATGCTGTCCACTGCATCCCCCTCCGACAGTGCCTGGCACACAGTCAGCACGTCATACTTATTAGCACTAGAGTGCGAGTTTAAGGGTGAGAGGAGGGAAATGGGAGTAGAACAGGAAGATTAAAGAAAAAAAGGAATGAAAAACAGAAAAGCCAAAGCCCTGACTGGTATGGCTCAGTGTGTTGAGCATCATCCCACTGAGCCATGGATCACCGGTTTGATTCTCAGTCAGGGCACATGCCCGGGTTGTGGGCTGGGTCCCCGGTTGGGGCATATGTGAGAGGCAACTGATTGATGCTTCTACCCCTTTCTCGCTCTCATCCCCTTTCTCTAAAAATGAATAAATAAAATCTTTTAAGAAAAAGAGAAAAAGCCAAAGTTACTATAGGGTTAGTTTCTACCTTATAGGAATAATAGTTGAGTTTCAAAAATGTGAAGAGCATCTACTGAAATATATAGAAATTTCTCAAAATTACACCCCATTCAAAGAGAGCAATTATCTAAAGAAGACTGTCACCGATTCCATTTCTTCTTCTTTTGCATTTTCCTCCTCACATCTGTTCACATAACTAAACTTCTTTAATGTACTCTTTCAAATAATTAGCATTTCTATCTAGAATTAGAAAAAAGCATTGTTCTTTATAAAACACAGTTAATATTTCATACCAAAATATGATTAACATTTCTTTGATGCAAGGTTTTTGCTGAGTCCTTCATTTAAATATAAATATATATGAATATAAACATGAACATGAATAAATATCCTATGAACGGGGTTAGAAATTACACCAGAGCTCACTTTAATTATCCAGAAAATTTTATTTTTCTCCATGTTTTCCTGGATACTCTTTTCAGGCTGACTTATGACAGTCATTAAAACAATTCCTGAAAGTTTTAGAGCCTTACAACTGTTGTCAGAGTCTCACCCCCCAGGGACTCTCCTCTGTATGCTGCATGGGAAAGTGCCTCATAATTGTTTAGCCTCAATACCTTTAACCTCCTAAGTTACTCCATTATATCAATTCTCCCTTTACAACAGGGGTGTCAAACTCATTTTCACCAGGGGCCACATCAGCCTCGCAATTACCTTCAAAGAGCTAAAATAATTTTAGGACTGTATAAATACAACTACTCCTTAACTGTTAGGAGTTGAAATTACATCAACCCCTTGAAGGCAACCACAAAGCTGATGTGACCTCTGGTGAAAATGAGTTTGACACGCCTGCCTTAGAATGAAGCAAGACCAAAGGCTCAAATTCTTTACATGTGCACTTGGAAATCAATGTTTGATTTGAGTGAATCACAGAACATGTGACAAGATTTCATATATTCTTGATCAATATAGTCTGCTATATATTTTTTTCATTCTTTGGAATCGCAATTTCTAATGTGGGTTGCACATACATACTCCCAAGAATAAGTTAACCTATCCACCGGAGAAAGAAAAGAAGAAAATATAAAAACACTATTTATATTTTCTCCTCATTCTTTGGAACCTCCATTTCTGTTGAAATATATAAATATAGTAAAGAGTCATTCCATTCACTGGGCAGTAAGTGTTCAAGACTAAAGTCATGATTTTCTTGACTACTATCAGAGGCCAATATTTTCTATCAACAACCGCTCATGAGAATAGCAAAGATTAATTAACTAGTCAGATTTTCCAACTTGAAAGTCAAAAAATGCTTTGGAAACTATGGGGTATTACACTTTGGGTTTTGGGAGGTTTTGTTGTTGTTCTGGGTTTGGGGAGGCAGGGAAGGAAAACACTCCTTTTAGGGAGACGCAGAATCTCCTGACCAAGAAAAGTTCCAAGGTCACATAACTGAGAAGCAGCGGAGCTGCACCTCGAGGCCTCATCTGCTCATTCCCAAACCTGTTGTTGTTGTTGTTGTTGTTCTAATTTATGCCAAACTCCATCTTTCTGGTTACATGAAAACTCCACTATAGCATCAGAGCCACGGGGTATAGAGCTCATGTGGTTTAATGGGGGAGTAAAAGCTAGAAGTGACCTTAGAAAAGAATTTTCATCTCTCAGAATCTCAGTTTCCTCACCCTATAAAGAGGACACAGAAATCCCTGCCATGCCTACCTCAAAGGGTTGTCAAGACGTAAACATATAAAGTATGTTGATGTGCCCTACAAACCGTAAAGAACTTAGAACAGTGGGGCACTCCCTTTCGCTCTGATGTGCGCACAAGCGGTGTTGCCTTGGGCAGGAAGGGGGCCGGCACGGTCCTGGGCATTTCCCATCTATGCAGTGGAACCACTGATCCCCATCTTCTGGGATATGCGGCACCACTTAATGTGAAAAGCAGTAGAACCCGCAGCTTTGTCAGCCACAGCTGCAAAACTGTGAGTGCCTATGCAAATTCACTTCAAGATTAATCCAAACGAAGAATTCAAGGAGGATATTAAGGGAAATGGTAGAGTCTTTATCTAGCTGTAAGTATGGAAGGCAACCCATCATATGCCCTGAACTTGGAAGGAAAATAGGGATGAAAATATTCAGTTTGGTATTCTTGGAGCAGCAACTGTGTACACAATTCAAAAGGAAAATAAATGTTTCCATTCCAAAATCATCATCTTCTGGAAAGAAAATTAGAGCCATATTTCTTCTCTCCATCCAAGCTCAGAAACTGTCATTACGTCTTCCTTGCGGCAAGTTAATGTAACAACAACAGCAAAAAAAACTACTGAAGAACTATTAAGAGCTAATACTTTCCTTAGAATCACTTAATTCTATAACATACAGATGGAATTTTTACTTTAATAGCCATGTAGAGAGTATATAATACTCTAAAATTTTTCCCCAGCCATTTTTGCAGCTCACAGTTTTACTACTCAGAAGAGTGAAAAAAATATGACCAGTAATGCTGATAGTCAAAAAAGTAAAACTTTCTCCATCACTTCTCTCTCACTACATTTTTATTGCTTGTGTGGATTGACCTGCAGGGTTTAACAGCCAAGGAATTAATCAGAAATGCCTGTTCTGGTAGAAACACCGCTGCCGTTGCTGAAGTTAGTGGTTTCCTTTCTAACCTAATTTTTAAAAGCTAAATTATCTTCAAGTAGTGAAATGCTCGTTTGGTAGACTCCTCTTCATTATTCTTATAAATTAGCCACAATTTCAGAGAGCATTTGGTGCCATTTTTCCACTTTGCTGAGTAGGTAAGTGATTCAAAGGGGAGCTTAATCTTTCTAAAAGTCCCGCCAAGTCATTCCTTCCGAGCCTGAGACCACACACTAAGATGGGTATTGAGATTTCCTGGTTTCAAGACTAAGACAAATGATAAGTATGCCAAGCAAAATAAGACGAGGTGACCATTTCAGGCCAGCTCCCTGCCTAAAACGCTTTCGTAATACAATAACCATAAAGTTGTTTAATGCTCCCCAGCCAGTCATCCGGCGTTTCTCATAAGTAAACCGCTTCAGACGGACAACTGTGGGGAGAACCATGTGTAGTCCAAGGGATCGATAAGCATGAATAGAAAGTCAATGATGATAAACATATTGACACAGGAAACCAACTACATTAGAACCTTAATGAAGTACCCCCCCCAAAAAAAGGTCCATCAGTAGGTTCAGTGTCTCCACAATCCATATAACTGGCACAAATTAGGCTCTCAGTAATAACTGAACAAATGAGATGGAAAGGTTAGCCCCTCTGTGAAATTATCCAAGGGTAATTTTCCTCTAGCATTTAGGACTAATCTATTCATACTCCTAAGTAGTCAAGTACAGGCTTCTGACATGGAGCATAATTAGAAAGGCCTGCCGAACAGGATGCCAACTCACACTGCTTTGGAGGGCCCTCAGCACACCAGCATATGCATCTAGAATTCAGATACATTTCAGTGACGTGAAAACATCCCAGATACAAGAAATGCTCTATGGCTACCTCAAAGATACGTTTTTCATCTCTAGTTACTGCAATAAGCAAACCTGGGAAAAAATACAAAGTCGTACACTACATGCTTTCTGGGTCTCATTATCAGAAAATACAGCAGAGAACTAGATGGTCGAAGGCCCATAAAGTTTTTTGTTATGAATCAGAATTAAATCACACAGGAACTTGTGTTTTCTTTTTCTTTTTCAAAACAAGCTCGCATCCCTTCCCCGAAGTGTGTAATGGGGTCACATGTGTGCTACTAATAACTTATACTGTTCTCTCTGGGTGACAAGCCATCTCCTCCCCCTGTGATGTCTAGTGCTGTCCATCAGGGCACTGCAAACATGGGGTAAGTAAAAAAGGACAGAACTCCAAATCAAGGCCATCCTAGGAAGAAAGTAAGTGAGAGCAACGAAGCAAGGATAAAACTTCTCACCTGAAGAGTCCCGGGAAGTTTTTTTTTCATAATAAAGGGTGTCCAGTGTCATCTGGGGACTTTATTTTGTTGTTGTTGCTGTTGTTGCTATAGCACACGTGACACTCAGTGGAAAACATCTGTACACCAGCTTACGGCAGCGGTGACAGCTGCAAACCTGCTAAGGCACTTTTTTTTTTTCCAAGGGGGTAGGAGTAGGAGTTTCATTCACTCCTTTGTGACAGCAACTAGAACCTGAATTCAGAGCATTTTTAGGCATATGTAGCTTTTACATGTCTTTGGTTGAGTTTGTCTCCTTTCAAAAAATGCCTTCTTGCCCTGGCTGGCATGGCTCAGTTGGCTGGAGTGACACCCTATACACCGATGGGGTCACAGGTTTGAACCCCAGTCAGGGCACATACCTGGGTTGCAGTTCTGTTCCAGGTTGGAGAAAAGAACATTTTCAAATGCCTTCTTTGCCATAAGTAAGTCTAAATGCAGCCTATATAGAACAGTTAGGAATGCAGGTGAATTCAGAAGCCAGTCTAGACCAGTGTAGGACACCCTACTCTCTTCTCAACATGGTTCCACAGGAGAGGCAGTGATGAAGGCTGGGAATTGGATCAGCTATTGAAAGAAGGAGGGGAAAGAAGTCTTAAGATCTTTTAAGATCAAACACTGAAATCTGCAGACTAATGACCCCTAAATTTTTATCTGTAGTCTAATTTCCTGAACATACCCGATTATCTTCTTGCCCTTTCGCAGCCCAGCACCTCACCCCATTCATGTCTTCTTGAGTAACCAATTTGTATGATAATTCTGGACATTGTTTTTAAGGTAGTAAATTAAGTTAGCCCTGGAAGCCTGAATAAACTTAAGGGAGTTAGAATTAATAAAAAGAAGAAACCCTTATATGGAATGAGTTCTGGAAACTTTACATATCTTAATTCTTTTAATCCTCATAACCCCATAAAGTAGACAGACAGTCATTCTTGTTTTTCTACAGAATTAAGCCATAGAGAGGTTAAGTAACCGGCTGAAGAAAACACAGCTAGAAACTGGCGGAGCTGGAATTTGCACCCGGGCAGTCTGGCTCCAAAACCCGTGCCCTTAACTCTCGTCCTAGGCTCCTCTGAAAAGTATGCAAGTAAACACAAACAAAATAATACAACATGATACGTTGTCTCTTAACCCCTACCTAATTTACACTGATCACTTTGGGAATCTCAGTCCCTTCCAGTTTGGTTCCAGGTGTTGAAGATGCAAAAAAATGGGAGATGAGCGGAACAAAGCCTCCCAGCAGA
>PVKM010014592.1:0-28813 GCA_004027735.1 Carollia perspicillata
CAGCTCTTTATGCTCCCTTTTCCCTGAGCAACCAAGTTCAGTGTGGACAAACCTGCAAGCAATTGAGGAGACCAAAGGGGGAAAAAAAAAAAGACAGGCTACCTTTGTGTGTGTGTGTCTGGGGGGGGGGGGCAAATATAAAGGGGGACAGAAATGCAGAAAACTAATGATATAGTCCTTTCATGAACATGTGACTTTTGCTCTTTAGCTTTTACTTCCCTTTCACTTTTCTTTAAAGTGATTCTCTCTCTGATAACTGACAGGCACTGCCTCAGCATGTTGATGAACACTGTATGTGTAAAGGCCTGTCTTCGGGGAGCTTGGTTATCCTCTTCACACTGTTATCAGGAGGCAAGGGAGAACCCTAGCCTGCATCCAAATTCGGTCACTGGTATCCTTGGCTTCAGCAAAGAGGATTTTGAGTTAGAAGTCAGAGCAAAGCTGGGAAAGAAGCTGTCATCCCTTGGCTTTCGGGCATATTCTGTTCCTTGGGGATTTCTGTATTTGGCCAGACTGCAAGTATTGAGGTAGATGATACAGGAGCAATCTGAAAACTGCACAGTGAATTTTCTCTTGTGGTCTTTTCTAACAAAAAAAAGTGATGCAATTTAAAATGCATGTGAGAAAAGGGTATGTTTGAAAGTTTTAAAAAAAATAAAAGAAAGAAGTGCTTTCAACTAATATTAAAGGTTATTCACCTGCATAGATAAGATGGTCTTGTTGCTAGGCAACAGAGACACCAAGACAATAGTGGGCCAGGAAGGTAAAGGAACTCCTGAGTATTTTAGTGTGAATTTTTGTCACCACTGGAACCAGGCTGACAAGCCTCTCCCATGATGTGAAATGGCACAAATGAAGGTGCAATGGACTGAGCGATGTGAAACATCTTGTTTTGTTTGCCTAATATACCCATGTGTGATGTAGTTAATACTTTTAATGCAAAATGGCCTGTTTATCCTAGTGGAAGGAGCTATAGGATTTTAGAGTATCATAGAAAACCGTCATGGGCAGAAGCAAAGCGTGGTTATCTTTGTAGTGTGAATATGGTATATTCTGAATTAGAAACAAGGGCTCCATCCTTCCCTCACCTATCAAAGGCACTTAGTTGTCACATAGAAGTGAAATTGACTGATGATGTCAGATGTTAAAGGGTATTTCATACCAATTTTTTCTTAGAAGTATGAGCACTAGTCTTTCAGAAATCCTAGAGATTTTGGATATTTGATATGCATGGTTTTCATTCTAGATCCTCATATTCTTTAGAATTCTTATTTTATCATTCTTACTACTAAAAAGTTGTATGGGAAGCAAAGAAGATAAGTCCCCTCCACCTCCCAAAAAATATGGGAAAATTTAAACAGAGAGCTTTTTCATTATTTTAAGGTGGAAAAGCAAAAGCAGTTAGGAAATGGTTGAAATTCATTGTGTCAAGTCCTATATAACAATTTATATGCAAGAAAGTTTACATCATAAAAATTGATGAAGATTAGTCAATGTTAATAATATACTTATTGCATAGAATTATTTCTTTAATGTCTTTTGAAAAGCTCAAAATACTGAACCCAGTATTTTATAGTTATGACTCTACAACTTCACAAGATTGTGAAAGTATCACATTTTACACAGAGTAAAATAGATTTATATTACATACAGTAGCACCTTAGTTCATTCCAAAAACAGCAGCTACCCAGGTTTCCCATAGAATGTGAACACAATAATGCATAAGTTCCGCACCCTTACATACCCCCAGTCACATAGAGTGGCCTTAAATTGAGTTACATTCCAGAGGGATTTCAATGGAGTGCTTATCTGAGCTGAGGATCCAGTGATTTTGAAGAGCCAAGGTGAATGACCACAAAGAGGGGCCAAAACAGGGGGGGAAATTCCCTGTGGCAGTTTCGTCCGTCACATAGCCTGACTAACAAGTTCTAGAATGTATAAAAGATCACTACCTCAGTTCCACATCTGCATTTATACCCAAAATAATTGGAAGCAGGGACTCGAACAGATACTTGTAAGCAATGTTTACAGCAGCAATATTCGCAAGAGCCAAAAGGTGGAAACCACCCAAAGGTCCACCGACAGACAAGTGGATAAACAAAATGTGGTGTGTGTGTGCACTGGAATATTACCGAGCTTAAAAGGGAACGAAAGTCGGACATGTGCTACAGCCCAGATGCACCTTGAAAACATTACGCTGAGGGAAACAAGCCAGACAATAACAAGGTATGATTCTAGTTATATGAGGCACCTAGAGTAAGTCAAGTTCAAAGACACAGGAAATAGAGCAATGATTGCCAGTGGCCGGGGAAGAGGGAAATGGGGACTTATCGTTTAATGGTGCAGAGCTTTAGAATGGGGCGATGACAAAGTTCTGGCGATTGACAGTGGCGATGGTCGCACAACATTGTGGACATACTTAACGCCACTGAACCATATACAGGGTGGGACAAGAGGAGGTTTACAGTTGTTCGTTTGGAAAATAACACAAGAAGCAACTCTGTGTTTCATGCGCTCGCAACTTCAAACCTACTTTTGACATACCTTGTTCTTAAAACAGTTAAAAGGGTAAATTTCATAAATAATTTGCCACACATAGGAAAAATATTATGAAAAAAAGATCACTGTCTCCTTCTAACTCATCCCCTGAATTATTCCCAACTGAAATTGCATGCTTTTTCCTCTCCTGGCCTGAGGTTCAAAAACACAGTGGCAGCTTCACAATATGCTTAATTTAAACTCTGGTGCATACTACAAGTCCAGTTTAATCATTTCCTCTCCTGGAAGTGTTCCTGTGGCTTTCTTGAAGCATTACTTATTTATTTGTTTACTTGCTCAGGCCAGCCGCGTGCTTGGGGCAGCGCTGAACAACAAGAGAGAGAGAAGCCCAGCCCTGGCCTGGTTGGAGCTGGTCGGACAGATGGCAGAGTACAGCAGCAGGTCCACAGACTGGACAGATGGCCCAATCTTTATTGTGAAGTAGAGCGCTAGTCCTGGGATTTTGGTTCAATTATGTCAGACTACTGATGAGTCTAAGTTTCTGTTATTAAAGAAGAAATGAGAGTTATAGAGGCTTCTCAGGAAAACAGTTAATTAAGCAAGGAGAATGGAGGCAGTGTGCTTGCTCATGGGCATGGTGCACCCAGAAGACCAGTGGGATGAAGCACTGGGATCTCCCTCAGACACTACATTTATCAACAGTGAAGTCTCCAGCTAAGGGGTTGGCAGTGTCAGCAGCTCCATTTCTCACCTAGGTGAATATCCACAACCTTCAGGCAACCTTCAGACTTCAGCTGTAACCTTCACAAAAGTTCACTCTGTTTCACTTAAAGTCAAATCTCAAAATAGACTGGATTTAATGGATGTGGGGGATGAGTGCTCCAAGCTTAGTCTTGAATTAGATCCAAGATGTGAGAAGAGAGCAAAAAAGGTTGATAAGATTACTTTGGGGAACAGTTTGAATTGTCCTAATTTTAGCCTGTTCCTCCTCACCTCCTGTCTTCACTACTAATTAGAAAGCTAAGAGTTTTAATTTATTCACCTTTAAGCTCCTACTATTCCTCTACATCCTAAGAAATCCACAGGCAAATGAAACATCGTATTACAAGCTGTGTGTAACGCCCAATTTCCAGGACACAGTCTGATCAGTTTTGGCTCCTAAGAGTTCACCTCTCAAGAGTAACTGACCAGAAGTCCTGGAAATGTATCGGTGGACTGTCGTTCAGCAGTCCTTGGCTCCAGTCTTTTACAGGCCATCTGCCGTGTCCCCGAGATAGACGCCCGTCAGAGACACTCAGCTTTTCGTTCTCAGAGGTTTATACTGCTATTCCATTATCGATACACACACCCCAAAACAGAGCTACTTTTCAAGAAAGACAATTAATATGGGTCATTAGAGTTTGTATTTGTTGTGTGTTTAAGAAATGACTGTATCATAAAATTTTTATCATAAAGTTTTCTTGGGGGTATACATTTTTATGAACTTCAAAATGGATTATTAGGTTTGTCAACATCCACAGTGCTCATGAGCTGAATCACTAATACCATAGTTGACACGTAATAAATGAATAAAATCTCCCTAAAATGTAATATATAAAGATAGTCAATGATAATAAAAGCAGAGGCCTTAAGTTCTATAGAATATGAATTCAGGATTTGTTTGTAACACAAAACCAATAACTATTTGTTAAGCAGATAATAATGTCCACAAGAGTGTAACATAAGAGGATTATAAATCAGACTTTATTTTCCCTTAAGTTTACTACTGTTTTAGTAGAAGAAATACACATGCAACATGTTAAAAATATAAACCAGGATATGACTAAGTTCCTGAATCAGTAGAATAACGTGTAAGAACTGTAAGAATTCAGAAGAGAAGTCGACATGAGTCCCACTGGGGAAGCTTCTCTGAGAAGGAAGGATTTGGGGCTGTGCATTTGTACATAAACAGCCCCGCCATGCCCGTGGGCTCTGCCGGGTGTTAGCTTCGTTCCCGCACCAAGGTCGACTCTGTCAGCCGTCCTTAGGACCAGCCACGCAGTAGCAAGCCCTGGAGCTGGAGCATGGCTGCCTCCGGAAGGCATAGGCCAGTTTATTTGTTGGTTTAGATCTCTGTTTCCCAAATGGAATGGAATCAGCAACAGGGGGCATCGCAGTCTCTGGGGGGCTTTTTGGGGTGCAGATTCTTGAGCCCCAGCCAGACCTGCTGTGGAAGAACATCCAAGAGCCCAGCAATCACCCGTTTTAAGAGCTCCCCAAGTGATTCTGATGTGCACTCATGTTTAAGAACAAACTAGACAAAGGAAAAATGGGGGGAAATCTGATTTTATCAATAAATAAACATTTATATAACTTCACACACACTCTCTGGAACCTCTCCGCTCTGTGGCCTTTGACAGCTGTGCCATGTCTATGTCACCAAGTGCTCGCTGTGCAAGAGAGGAGGCTTCACCTGGGACAGGTGTTAGGTCATTATCCACCATCTTTTCCGCTCTTGGTTTTTGGCAGTTACAGTTCAAATCATCCCATCTCATAAGTGGGTTAGATATTGCTGCATTCAGCCACTCCACCTTAACAGTATTTACCTAACTGAACACAGTGCCACCGACCCTTGAGAAGAGTGATTTCTCCTCCAGCAGTAGCTTTACAGAGCTTCACGAGTTGGTACAGATGCTACACTGCACTGACAAAAGATTCCCTGTAAGGGCTTTTGCAGGCCATACATAAACAAGCCTTGTCTATGGATGATGCCACAAAGGCAGGGAACATCTTGGCCATTCGCATAAGGGCAAGGCACCTCCACCAACACAAAATGCAGGGAAATGAACAAGAGAAGTACTCATCTATGAAGAGCTTGTCAAAACCTCGGCTGGAAGAGGTGTCAAGGATGCTTCCTGATCTCCAAGACTGAAGCAAGGACATGGCAATAATAAAATTCAAGTTTCGGCACGCTCTGGCTGATAGAAAGGACAATACCCCCTACAACTCAGGGACACTGGGAGGAGAAACAGGACCTCACCGGTAAAGTGCTTTCGGAGGTCTGCAGACGTATAAACCCTGTGAATGTCTGCATCTTCTGGACAGTGCCGTCTCCATTTCCTAAACTTCCCCTTCATGATGGAAACTCTTCTTTTTCTGCCTTTCTTATGAAAATTTTCAAAGACATAGAGAAGTAGACAGAATCGTCTAATGAATACCCGTGTGCCAAACTGTCAACGTCAGTAAATTTTAAAATCTTAAGTTTTTTACCCCTACCCTCACCACTTTCCCCTCCCTCTGTTATTTTAAATCAAATCTCAGACATTGTATCAATTCATCTGTAACTGTATTAGTGTGTATTTCTAAAAGATAAGAGCTTAAAAATAATTGCTATCATGATGATATTTAAAATTAACAATAATTCCAAATAGCCCATCGGGGTTCAAATCTCCTGTCATCTCCTAGATATATATTTTTTACAATTTGTTTAAGTAGGATGCAAATAAGGCCTGCACATTGCAAGTGGTTGATATTTTTCTTAAGTTCTTTTAACCTATGGATTTCTTCTTTTATATTTATTGCAATTTATTTGTTAAAGAAACTATCATGTGGCCTATACAATCACAGCTTCCCAAGTCGTAATGCAGACAAGTGCCCTGGGGTGGACCTACGATTCCACTCCACGTGCCTAACAGGCTTTCAGTGGTGCTGCTGCCGCCGCTCAGCAGACCCGACTGAGTGGCCAGACTGTGGTGTACCCCACGGTCAGGGTTTGCTGACTGAATCTTTATAGTGCGTGCACTTTAACATGCTTCTCTGACCTCTGTGTTTCCTAACTTGGCAGTTGAGTCCAGAGACTTGATCAGATTTGGGTTCTTTTTTTTTTTTTTTTAAAGGTAGTGTTTCGTTTGCCCTTCCATTAGGAAGCGCATAAAACAATGCTTGATTGTATCTTTCTTTGTAATGCTAGTAGCTTGACTTTCAAGGCCTCTGTCCATTTATTTATTAGGGGGTACAAAATAATGGTATTCTAATTCTGTCATTTCTTCTTCATTTATTAGCTAGGATATTACTATACAACAAATTTCCCCTCGTCTGCTACTTAGTTACCTAGTGCTATAGTTAATAGAATCCCAGAGTGAAAATAACTTTCTTTATTTACTGATTTTCAAAATAATAAGTTGGTTCATTTACTGATCTTCAAAATAAGTTGATTTACTAGCATCTTCCTATGGTGACCAATTAGCTTTTTTTAAAAAAAATTCAGTGGTGGTTATTGTTGCCGTTGCTTTTAGATTCATTTTGAACTCATGGGTTTAAACGTATCCGGTGTATTTTAATCCCTTTCAGTTGTTATCTTCATAGGAAAGACTTCAAGTTGGCCCGAGTCCTTTTCACACAACCCTTGTAGTTTTTTGTCGCTTCTGTGCTCTTATGTATGACAAGCCCTTTCAGATTTGATTTGTATTACATTTCCTGACCAAGATCTGCAATCAGCCACTTCTCCAAAGACTTTTGTTTTGTTTTATTTTGTTTTTAGTGGAAACTGGTACTTTAAGATGATAATCTGGGCACTATGGTGCTCATTGCCACAAGTTCATGTAGTGAAACTTTTTAATCCCATAAATATATTCTTCAGTATTTTCAGATGGAAGCATACATACACATATATGTTCTAGAAGTATTTTATACTGAGTATTGCTCAGAAAATGCTGCCTTATTTCTACTAAACTTCAGAAAGATCATCTAAATAAACGTATTTCTGATTTGTTTAATTAAATGTACCGTGTAAACAAAAGCATCATCCTTACAGTAGTGAATACTTTGCAAAGAAAGTCAGAACAGACCTTGGAAAAATTACTTAACTTCCTCTAAATCCAGTTTCATGATCTAAAAAAATGCTTTCCTCACAGGGCTATTAATAACAAAGCTTTCATTTACCAGTATTCACTGGGAGCCAGACACTCTACATGTACTTTCTTGATTAATCGTCTAGCAGCGTTTTCAAGTAGGCAGTGTTTGCCTCATGTGTAAATAAGTAAACCTTTCGAAGGTGACACAGCTAGTTAAGTGTCAGAGTCAGTACTTTAACACGGGTCTCTCTGACCCTATGCTGTTGACCTAGAGGACAGGGTGGCAAGTAAATGAGAATACGATATGTGCTGCCTCTAGCCCAGTGCCTGACAAATGGTTTTCAGTAAAAAGTGAGTTACAGGTAACAGAAGGGGCTTGGCATTCGGGGTGAGAGATGGGAGGTGGACAGGGGAGAGGGAGCCCCCCAGCTTCCTGCTTTACCAGGGCTTCTGACCCACTGACACTTCTCTTGTTAATTTCCCATGTTGGGTCTAACCCATGTCCACATGACAGATGCTGTCATGTCCAAGCTCAAGGTCAGCCCTCGAGAGTCCAGGCTGGCACCTTCTGTCATGCTGTCTTTTGAATATGCTCAGCAAATGGCAGGCGTCCGCAGGCGAGCCTGCCTTGGCCTCTCCCCTTACATCGTGCGCCATTAGCCGCTGCACAGCTCTTTGCTCAAAACAAAATGTACAAAACTGACAGATTCATCTGCTCATGTCAGGAGGCATCAGAGCCAATTACAGGAAACCGCCAAAAGGCATGTAGGGTCACTTCTCACAAAATGGGATGAAGAAAAGGAAAATAGTCTTGTCATTAAAAAGGACAAATACATTTTCCTCTCAGCAGGCTCACACTGGGATAATAGAGAGATTTATATTAGAACATAGTTTCATTACGATCGCTTTGAATAATTTCAAATCAAAGTCTCACCCCCCGACACAGCCAACCGATCATTAATCATTTTGAGTGAGCAGTTTTTTTCTGGTTGTAAGTGATATCTTTATAATGACAGAAAAGTTAGGTATAAAGGATGAAGTTTTTACACTCTTTCAAGACAGCAAATAATTATATACGTTGTTTAAAATCACCTGGGGAGATTTTTAAACAAACTAGCTGTGTGTTTTAATTTAATTCTGGGGTCTAGTTATTCTGAGATACACCTAATATGCATATACTCAAGTTCTTGAATAAGGAACAAATTTAGGTGTACTTGCGGAGAACCTACTGCAAAAATATAGGGGCATAGCCCCAATGCGACCCTTACCTCAACCAATTGTAAGAGTCGAGGTTAAATGAGAAGGTTTAGAGTTTACACAAGACTACCCTCTTTCCTGGTACCAACTGCATGTTTGGAGTGGGGGGTCCCCTAAAGTCATCCTCAGATGCAGTGATTTGCTAGGACTCACAGAACTCCCTGAAATCAATTATACTCGTGGCTACAGTGATTACAGGGAAAGGGTACAGGTTAAAATTAACCAAGGGAAGAAGCACTCAGGGCAGTGTCCAGGAGACTTGTAGTAAGTCCAGAGCTTCTATCGTTTTCTCCCTGGGGAGTTGGACATGTTACTTTCCCAGCGCCAATATACGACAATATAGACAAAATATTGCCAATCAGAGAAGCTAGCTGAAATTTCTGTTTGGGTTTTTATTGGGGCTCCATTACATATACATGAAATATGGGACAGAAGTGTTAGTTTGTGTTTTATCATGCAACAACTTAACATTGTTAAGATTTTCAGATTCTTCTTTCAGTTATTGATAGTGACAATGTTTAGTCTGTCTAGAAAGTTTATTCTTTTATAGAGTGTTCTTTCCAAAAATATAAAATGAATGCTTTGAACTGTATACTGAATTTCAATATATGGGGTGGGATTTGCTTAGGGGATCTGTTAGATCTCAGGCACTTTTTCATTAAGAGGTAGGGGAAGCCATACACACAGGTCTTGGTCAAGGGCATTTAATGACTGGTATGCAGTTTTTTTTAATATTGATTTTTAGATATCCTGAAAATCTTTTTATTTGTTCATCAGCCTGTTTGTTTCAACTGCCTATATAATAAAATTGGGCAAACTCACTATCAGTTTTTATATTTACTTGAAGAAGAAAATGTTAACAATTGTGTTTTCTCTCTTAGGACACCTTAAGACACATTAAGTCCATAGGAAGTTTGAGTATTTTGGAAAGGTGTATGATACAATTGTGCCACATAAAGTCAAATATCTTAGATTTATAAAAGATGACAGCTTTTAAAAAACAGAAGGAAAACATTTCTAAGATTTAAGTGATTTGGCTCATATTAAAAATTGTATATACATTAAAATATACAAGTTGAAAAGTTGAGGCTTTCACTTGCATATTTCATTTGCAACATGTAAATGTTTCTGTCTTGGAAGAAATAATGATCAAGTTCATAATTAGAGCTAGAATATTGTATTTTAATTATCAATGTCAAAGAATATAAGTTGGAAAGAAAATAAACTTACTGTTAAGAAATCTATGTTGTACGCAATCATATCTATACTTAGAGGTTTTTTCTCTCATATTAGCTTAAAATAACAGCTACCAGACTTGTGTGGGATTATGATTCATTTTCAGTTCTTTTTAGATACTTTTCCAAACCTTTACCAGGCATTTCTGGAACTCATCTAATGATTGAGCAGATTTAAAAGGTGTTCCTCAGCTATCACACCTTAATAACAAGATCTTCCTGAGTAATTTGTCTGAATCACTATGCTAGGCAGCGTTGAGGATGTATGTGTAAAATAGCATGAAGAGCTGAGGGAGACTGAGAGGGGGTGGCAGAGGATTTGGGGAGGCCTGAGCAGGGAGGTACCGTGGGGATGGTGCATTGCAGGATATGGGGGAGCGTGAGCGAGAGTGGTGTGATAGGAACAAAATGGGAATGGAGGAAAGTGTCTTCTTCCTGCTTTCTTTGAACCGTTCAACGGAGTTTCCTCTTTGTGCCTTGCCTGCCCATCATATGCAGCTTGTATGATTAGAGGAACCTTAGACAAACCTCCTAAGAAGCCCCCGACCTGGAAAGGCCTAGCAGGACTAGAGCCTCAGGAAACAGCACAGTTCTGGGTCAGGCTTCTGGCAGGAGGAATGTATTCACAAGGCCTCCACTCCCAGATCAAGAGGTGAGATCCAATGGATCGAGGTAAAGGTCTGGACCAGGGAAGAGGCATGAGGATGCCTCTGATGGACCAGGGAAGAGGCATGAGGATGCCTCTGAGGATGCCTCAGAGGCAGCATCAGCTGCCTCTGATCTGGGCGGATGTTGTATCTGACCACAACGTGATCCAGCACAGCTCACCAGAGCAAGAGACAGAGCATGTGTGGCCGAAGTAGTTCAGAAAGTTCACTTCCCTAGGCTTCCTCAGGCAGCGTCTGCACATGTGGATGCTAGTGTGTGGTGGGTACTCCCTCCAATTGCTGCCATGTCTGTGCATGTAACTTGTAGTCGATATTTGGAGAAAAGAACAATAAATAAATATAAATAAATAAATCGATAGATCGATATTAGCTTATACACATCACTCAAGCTACCTTTAATTTTCTTGTACAAGAATTGTTATATTCCCCATTTTATGGTAGGGGGATTGCGGTTCAGAGCCATTAACCAAGTTACTCAGTGCCACACAACATAGAGGGCAGTCTGTGCTCACCCCCAGGTCTGGTTCCTGTCAAGCCAAAACAGTAAAGGTCTGCCCTTTATGCTTTTCTTAATTTCATGGTCTGGTTCTAATAGTAAAAATGAATTAAAAAATACAAAATAAAGTATAACCTTCATTATTATTATTATTATTATTAGTAGTAGTAGTAGTAGTAGTAGTATTTTATCCTTACACTCAAGGTCACATTATGAAGTACAACTGGTTGCAATCCTTTCTGTGAACAGCTGACATTTTCATTTCCTTGTTAGGGCATTTATTTTGTTCACTTTTCTAACTAAAGAGAATCGGTTTGAATTCTACACTCCTCTACTAAATTTCAGCTTCTAAAGGCAAGTAATTAAAACCTGCATCACAAGTCTCTTTTTTTTTCTTATTCACTGATGACTACTTAAACACTCCCCTTTGGAGTTCCAGTAAAGAAAGATGGCATTATGGCTTCACACTGTGAGCCAAGGAAGTGTCTGTTCGAGCCGGGGTCTTGCCCTCTGCGCGGGGGCTTCGCTCTTTGCCGCAGACTCTCTGTGCAGTGCGTGCTGGCTTCTGTTCTTGCATAAAAACGCCATGAAGGATCACACCACCCATGAGAGCCCTTAATGAAAATGCGGTCCCAAGAATAATGCAGCTTCTTGTTCCCTTGGCTGAATTCACCTCGGGTGCTGTCCTGCAGTACTTTTATTCTCTGCTCAGACTACCCCTGGGGTGAGGGAGAATACTGTGAATCAAGGCTCTTCTGTCTTCCAGTCACTGTTGTGAATGTGGACCGTGTTTCAGTCTTTGTACATAGGTTTCCTCTTCCTTCACTCAGCATTTGTTAACCACCATTCAATGCCCCACCCAATGTGCGATCGTTGTTATACGATGCCCTGGGCATCAGCAACTAGTACAGTGTGTAACAGTCATTTGTGTAATTAGACGTTTGTAAGCCATAAAATTGATTGAAAGCCTTATTTTACATGTCACAAGGGAAAGTCTGTCATGGATGTAGATCGGGCAGGAAGACATCAAATCTTCGATACCGAACAGACGGTGATGGGACACATCCTCACCCCCAGCCCAGTTCAGGGGTGCACACGCATCTGCAGAGCTGGGCGCTAGAAGCTCCGGGGATGCCACGCACATTGGCTTCTGCGGATTGGCCCCCCCTGGAGGTGGCAGTGGAGCACTCTGCCGGTGAATTTGCACGGAGAGGCCATGAAAGATTCTTTCCTGAGACATGCATGACTCCCTGAGGACGGTGACACAGTGACAAATTAGTGAGGCAAAATAGTGCAATACTCATGTGTATGAAGCCTACTGCCTGGCAGTCATGAGTTCAAACCCTGATTTATTTATCTGTGTGACCTTTGGGGAAAGTTTCTTAACTCCTCCAGGCCTCAGTTTTGCCATCTGTAAATCAGATTGATAACTATATCTATTATCTGGGGCTAAAATGAGGGTGAGATAAGTTAATACTTGTAACATATGTATACACTACCAGATATATAATGAGTATCTGTTACAAAAATTCAAAAACAAGTGTGGTGGGTCATCCTACTGATGCTTAGTAAAATGGGACACGAGTCACATGAGCAAGAGTGTCAATAATTTCACCTTTTGTCCTCAATTATTGAAGCAGTTATCGTGCTAGAATACTGGTACTTCAAATTAGAAAAATTTTAATTATGTTTTGCATGCGTGTGAATACATGTATACTCCATAGTCCTTTAAAATGAGAACAAAGACACAATGAAACTCTGTATCAGTTATAGGGATACACAATCACAAAGATGTTCTTTGCTGCACAGTTTCCACTAGAGAAAAACAGGCAAGAACTCAGATGCTTATCAGTGGGAGACTGGATAAATTGTGACATAGTCATAAAACATGAAAATGTACATTGTTTAAAAAATGACTTAGCTCCACATGAAACAATAAGGATACATTTCTAAAACAACATTAAGTGTAAAGAACCCCAGAAGAATGACATGTACAGTATGTGAAATAAAGTTTCTCTTAAAGTTTTTAAAAATACCAAAGAAAGCTATATACTGTTTGGACGCATGCACATGTAGGAATATGTAACAAAAACATAAACATGAAGGATACACGGTATCAGATGGTATTTGAGGAAGGAGGGAAAGCGCTGGAATCTGGCAGGAGCAGGACAGGGTGCATGGGCTTCACTTTTAGCTGTAACATTTTCTATCTCAAAATATATATATACATATAATGTGAAGCAAACATGCAGAAATGTTAACATTTATTAAATCAGGTTGAAGGTTATATTATCACATTATTCTCTATAATCTCCTTCTTTATATTTGAACATATTAATAATAAAAAATTAATGGAATCCATTTAAATGCCAAATTATAATTTTAAAAGTTTCCAGCATGGATTTTACTACTCCTTCTAGTTATTTTTTTTAAAAGAATTCTAAAACATTAACATTCCACCAATTGTGCTGGCATTTCTTATGGATTGCCCTATTTCATGGGTTTAGGGAGTGCTTTGGTACAAGGGCTCTAAAGAATGCATTTCCATTATTCAGGAAAGAAATTAAATGGCCTGTTATACATCAGTGTTAATGAGAGTCATGTAGATAAATCCCTAAGCAGTCCTTTTAAAGGTTGCATTTTTTTCCTCAACCAAAAATCCAAAAGCTCTTTTACACCATCCTGGATAAACCTGCTAAACGAGCATGTTGTATGTTTGTAGGTGCTTCAAATTAAATAATATGGAAGCATTTATTTAGGGTGTTTTGCTTGAAAACTTCTTCAGCAAAACAACAAGGCAACTAATCATTCCCGTGAATCTATGTAATGAATTATACTTTGAATATGTTATTGATTGGTGGAACAAACAGACTGTGACCCAGATTTTCAGTGTTATGTATTGAAATGTGGCTGGTGTGCTCCAAGTTTGACAATTCCCTTTTCATTATGTAAATTAACTAGGACAATGACCTGTGACTATAACATTGCGGCTTTGCAGTTAACTATGCCATTGACCTTTTTGTGGCCTATGTATAGAGTGAAATGGTCACCAAATTAATTTTGTCAGATGTTATCTGCATTCTAAGTAGAAAACAATTTTCATTGCCTGTAACATGAATGTCTATAGTAGATAGATTTTATCCTTTTTAAGATTTTTTAATTCATTCATTTTTAGAGAAAGGAGAAATTAGGCAGAGAGGGGGGAGAGAAACATCAATGTGTGGTTGCCTCTCATATGCCCCCAGTTGGGAACCAGGCATGTGCCCTGACTGGGACTTGAACAGGCAGCCCTTTGGTTCGCAGCCTGGCATTCAGTCCACTGAGCAACACCAGCCAGGGCTATAGTGGATATATTTTAAATACCTTGATTTAAATGCTATTTAGCATTACTAAGATTATTAAACATGAAATTTATTCATATATTATATATTATTTATCGGCTACTCTGTGTATTGTTGGATTCTAGAGATAAGGTGATGACTAAGATAATGCCTCTCTTAAATTATTAATAATTTAATGAGTATTAGACTCAAGAAAACAGGTCATTGTAATACAATGAAATAAGTACTGTTTTTAGGATTTGTAAAGGATATTAAAGGAGCACATTACAGGGAAACCCAACCCCATCTAAGATCATCAAGGTGAGAGATTAAGGAAGGCTTCCTGGTGGTAGTGTCTCTGTTGATTCTTCATTTGAAGACTGGAGGAAAAATAGTCCAAGCACATGGAAAAACCAAGACAAGATAAGAGGAAGCATACTTTGGGCCAAATGTTTGGATTGTTACTTCGGTATGAGGAGCCTTTACTACCCTGAGGTCATCTGTCTTTGGAATTTCTAGCTCGAGTCATCCTGAGGATGGCTGTGCAATGTCAGCCACCTGACAATCCTAGATGTAATCCTCAGCCCCGTGCCCAGGCCCTACCCCAAACCAATTAAATCACTGGTCCCAGGTACTGGGAGTTAAACAGATCTCTCAAGAAGATGTGAATATTCAGTCAGGTTGAAAATCACTCATTTGCAAGATAAATCCGGGACGTGTGTTGATTTTTCAAATGTGTATACAAGTAAAAAAGGCAGAAATACTGTGCAAGGGGATTGCCAAAACAAGCCGGCTGTAAAGAAATAACCTTGAAGATCACATTCACCAGCCATGCATCTGAGTGCAAAACAATCATGAATGTGATTCTTATTCCAGAACTGGCTGCTGATATATTCAGATAGATGGCACTGCACACTTTTTCAAGGCAATTATTCACTTATTCCAAAACACTTAGCTAACCCTTACCATATGCCAGCATGCTACATTTTGTGGATATAACTATTTATATATAAATATGTATCCACTTATATAAATATACATATATGACATATATATAAATGTCACTATATATACATATATGTGTGTGTATATATGTATATATAGTGACATTAAATGTCTTACCATTCACAACCTCCCAATTTAGTGAAGAGACAATTTCCAAATAGTCAGGATCATTGACAGGGCTTTACAACGCTGGGTACAAGTTGCCTAGCTGGGGAGTGGTGTCAGGCAAAACATCAGAGACCAGCTAAATTTTGAATGATGAACAGGATTTAGCTATTCACTGAGATAGGAAACTCTTCAGTGTGCTTGGAGCAAAGAACACAGAAGTGCTGTATCCAAAATAAGTCTAGAAAACTGGGTTAGGTACTGAAGATCAAGAGACCTTTCCCTCCTTGTTGCCAGCTACTCACAACCTACTCTGACATTCTCTGTGTAGCTGAAAAGCTTCATGCTCACAAGTCTCCATGTGGTTGAAAGGACCACCTATGTGGTGATCATTGGAATAAGACAAAGGGCAGAAATCAGGAGGAGGTCAAAGTTGTGAGAGCGGCCCCGAGACAGGGAGGGGTGTAGAGTCTATCGAGGTTCTCGAGGACCAGCTGGAGCACAGCTGTGGTCCTGAAGGTGTGTGGCACGGGAAAGCCAGCCTGTGAGATGGGCTCTGATGATCCCTGCCTCCTGGCAGCCACACCCCCTCGCCTGTGGGCTGGACTCACTGACTCTTCTAAAGAAAAGAATACTGTAGAAGTGTTCCCCATAGACACATGCAAAGATGCTCAGCATCATTAACCATCAGAGAAACGCAAGTTAAAATCACAAAGAGATACCACCTCACCTCTGTCAGAAAGGCTATTATCAATAAATTAGCAAACAACATTTGTTGGTGAGGATGTGGAGAAAAGGGAACCCTAGTGCATTGTTGGTGGGAATGCAGACTGATGCAACCTCTGTGGGAAAAAGTGTGGAGGTTTCTAAAAATATTAAAAGTAGAACTGCCTTATAACCAAGCAATTCCACTTCTGAGTATATATCCGAAGAAACCAAAAATATTAATTTGAAAGAATATGTGAACATTCCCCCCATGTCCTTTGCAGCATTATTTATGGGAGCCAAGATAATGAAGCAACACAGGCACCCATCAATCAAGAGAGGATGAAAAACTGGTGGTACATATATAGAATGAAATCTTACCATTTGCAACAGTGTGGATGAATCTGGAGGGCATTATGCTAACTGAAATAAATCAGACATAGAAAGACAAATACCATATATCACTTCTATGTGGAAGATAAAGAACAAAATAGGTGAATAAACAAAATAGAAATAGACTATAGATACAGAGAACAGACAGATAGATGCCAGAGGAGAGGGGTGTGGTAGGGTAAGTTGAAAAAAGTGAGGGGATTGAGGAGCACTGATAGGTAGTTACCAAATAGCCTTAGAAATGTAAGTTGACTTACATGTAAGAATACAGTCAACAATATTGTAATAACTATCTATGGTGCCGGGTGGGCACTTGAATTATTAGAGGGGACACTTTGTAACCTACATGACATCTATCCACTGTGTTGTACACCTAAAACTAATACAAAATAGTGTTGACTGAAAGTTGTAATCAAAAAATAAAATAATAAAACAAAAGAAGAGAAACAAAATAAAAAATGTACAGTAGAAGCATCATTTCTGATATTAGGTTATAAGAAAAATTACGGCCTACAGCTTCCGTGCTGAGCCTGCCTCTCTCCCTCTCCCTCTCCCCCTCCCCCTCCCCAACAATCCTTCAGATGAGACTGCATCCATGGACAACAATTTGGCTGCAACTTAGTGAGAAATCTTGAACCAGAGGCACTCAGCTAAGCTCTGTCCAGATTCTTGACCCACAAAGACTGTGAAATAATAAATATTTATGGATTTAAGCAACTACATTTTGGAATAATTTGTTATGCAGTAACACATGGCGATAATAGTCACAATTCATGTAATATCTCTGCATCTTTTACATCCTCTATTAAGACCTCACAGGTTGGCTCCAGACAGCTTTCATTATTAATAATCATGCTTGTCCTTTGAGACATAAGGTTCATTTCAGGCCTGAACTGTGTGAAAATAAGGAAGAAGGACTAAGGAATGCAAACTCTGTTTTGGTGCTGTCTATTTAAGAGGCAAGGTGGTGAAGGTTACAGTCGTTGGCAGTACTAAGCCCGTGGTCTTACAGTCCTGTTCCACCTGAGAGTGAGCTCCCCCTCGCTGTCTCTTCCCGTCACACACAGACCACCGGTGTGTAACGTTCAGAGTAGGTCCTGGTCAAAGCTGAGCGAGCACTCGGCGCCACGTCTCGGAGCCGTCCTGCAGATCTGCCGCCAACCTTGTGTCCACTGGGTGGCCCTGTTTTCATTGCTCTCTATTTCACCACAGCCTTGAAGTTTAGGATGATTTGGACTTTGTGTATTTATGCAGCCCTTCTGGCCCACCTTTCCTTTTTCTTTTAATATGATGTAATTTTTTTTCTTCAAATGCCCCTGAGAAATGGTTTACATGGTGAGCTCAAAACCCGCGGAGCCTCATTCAGGCACAGAAGCCCACCTGAAGTGCCAATCTGCAGTGAAGATTATTGGCTGAGTGAACACCTGTCAGCCTTTGAGACGTCGATTTATTTAAGTAAACATTTGGGAAAGCATGATTAAACTATAACACCCCAATATTTTGGATTCCTTCTAAATACACAGTATTATCTGTTAGAACCTAACCCATTTCTTCTCAACTTTGTAACACAGGAGAAGAAAACCTCCTGGCAATTTTACGACGAAGATGGTGGAAGTATATGATTCTGGGACTCATAGACCTGGAAGCCAATTACCTGGTGGTCAAGGCCTACCAGTACACGACTCTGACCAGTGTGCAGGTACTGACTGCTCCTTGTTTCTCCGCAGCCTCCTCAGTTTCCAGATGTCATTTGCTTTCAGTTTAGTCACTTAGGGATCTGAATGTGACTCTGTAAGTTTTGCCACAAAAGGGACATGGGTCATATGAAAGTTAACTTGAACTTTATTTCCATATCTTATTAATTTTTCCGAATTCCAGTGAAATTAGACACTTTTCCTCTTCATTCTTAACACACCACGATAGTCACTGACAATGTAGGAAAATGATTTGTAGCTATGAATACTGCCAACTAATTTTATGTCCGTAGGAGAATTATTAATAAGCATAAAATTATTTTAATCACAACTTAAAACATTTTAGAGTATGTTCAGGGATGCTGGTTAGGTAATCAAAATGTTTAATAATCTTTTCTTTCAGCTTTCTTTAATGTGGAGATTTCACAACCTGAAGGGGCAGAATTTTTCCTAACGGGATAAGACTTAAAATCCTAGAATGTGTGATACATGATGAGAGCCATTGTGTCTTCACTTTCTCTTTCTCTTTTACATGTGGACACACACACACACACACACACACAGTTATAAGTTTAACTTAGGTTTTCACAATTTTCACCAGATACTACCTAGATTCCTTACTACATCATAAATAATAAGCTTAACTCTTCAGGTTCCATCCTTGCTTATCTTTTACTAGCAATACTGTGAATTTACACTCATTCCGAAGTTCTATCATGACACAAAACGTTGTTCACATATTACTTCTATTTGAAACTCAACAGAATTTCTGCCATCCTAACAATCTACTCAGAAACGGTAACAGAAGTGGAGAAACAAACAAGCCAACAAACCACCCCAGTAAATTCAGATCGTAAAGGTTGAGTAGGAAGCTGCCCAGACCTGAGATGGATGGGACTGCCGGCTTCTCCCCACACGTCCAATGACAGACAGAAGGCATGGCTTCAGATTAGCTGTTCAATGCCCTGCTTAATGCTGCATCTTATGAAAAGTTTATGTTAATTCTGTAGAAAGACAAAAAATAATAATTCCACTGAGACATCAATTGGTTTTCATTGTAATTTACTGAGCAAAGGAAGGGGGAGGTGAAAAAGCAAGGCAATCTAACAGTTCTAGGACCATTTTGCCCCCTACAACAACAAAACCTACTAAGAAATAACAATGGTCAGAACAGAAAACATTTGCTCTGAGAACCATACCTGAAGTGTTGTTTAGTAATTTCATTGTTTATTCATTGCAAATTGGTAGAACTAACAAGGACCTACAATGATTTTCCCTTGTTCCTATAAATATTAATTGAGCACATAATATCTGCTCGGCCTTCAGTTTTTATTCATATTAATCAATAAGGAAATATTTTAATTAAGCCTCTGAAGAATGTGCTAGTCATTGCAGATGATGGAAAGAGAAATTCATCAACCTTGCCCTGCAGGAGTTTATGGATTTGCAAAGGGGATACGAGGCACAATCTATTCATAGTAACACCAGGTATTATAAGGGGATGGACACCTAAGTGCTATAGTTTCCAAAGGAGACAGAGATGATATTTATTTGCCATCGTAAGAAGGTACCTATGCAGATAAGTCTGTAAGATTGGATAAAATATGTGTCCAACTTTGCACCAGGAATAAAGAGTGTGATGGAAGACTGGGGACAGGAAACCTGAGGAATATATTTGGAGAACAGTTTTTCCAGTTTGATTCATCAGTCACTTAAAAAATAATCACTGAATATGTCTAGTATAGTATATTAGGTGGTAAACACACCTGTGAGCAGAAATACTGTCTGTGTTCTCATGCAGTTGCCAGTCGAATGGGGAAGATGGCCTTCGGTCAGACAACCGAATGAATGGATGTGTCATTATAACTGGGAATTAGTGTTCTAAAGGAAAGGAACATTGTTCTGTCAGACCATTTGTCAAAACACCATGGCCTAAACTGGGAAGCTGGGGGAGAGTTTCCTAAAGAACTGCTGGTGGAGCTGAGATCTAAGAGGAGTCGAAGATTGGTTGGGAAGGAAGGAGATCTGAGCAAAGAAGGCGACATGCGGAAGGCTCTGTGCTGGGGAGGACTGTGGCAAGGACGAGCTTGTGGACGAGGTCCCGTGGCTGGACAGAGCGTGTGAAGGAAGAGCGGCAGGAAATGGCCTAGAGAAGGGGGTAGGGGCCCTACTCCACGAGTCTTGTCAGCCAGGTCAAGGGTTTGAGTCTCTAGGCTAGGTGCTGTGGTGAGCCAGATTTCAGTTTTACAGTCAGCTCAGGCTGTGGTGTGGGGACAGATGGAAGTCATGGGTGCTCATAAAGAAAGCGACGATGGCAGTGCCGAAAAGTTAAGTTGGAGCCATATGTAGGAGTACTTCAATGCCAGGATGAAGAGTATGACTCACTTTTGTAGGTAAAACAGCTGAGAAGGTTTCTGAGGAAAGAAATGCCAGAATGTAACCCACGGTCCTTTTTCAAAGCACTTGTGTTTGAACGAGACAGTCTGCACTAGCAGTTGGCAGAGCACCAGACAGCTTCTGTGTCCTGATTCGATGCGTGACAGAGGGGTAGAGCGAGCAGACTCGAAGCGTCCCCCTCGCTTTATCCTCTTGCCCTTTTGGCTCATTCGCCAAATTTATGATACAATGTCACAAGCAATTGGTACTTGAAGCTTGAAAGGAAAAATTTATCTCTGAAATGATTATAGACTTACAAGAAATTGCAAAAATATAGAGTTCTTTGAACTGTTCACACCGCTTTCTCCAGTGGTGACATTTTTTATGACTTTAGTACAATGTTAAACCCCGGATGTCAACATTGGTGCAATACTGCTCACTGGGCTGCATACCTTATTCTGTTTCCATCCCTTCTTCCTTCACGCCCCTGTGTGTGTGCAGAGTTCGGTGCAGTTTCACCCCATGTGGAGGCACGCTTCATTTTATTGTGCTTCACAGATACTGTGTTTTTTACAAACTAAAGGTTCGTGGGAGCCCTCTGTTAAACCAGTCTATTGGCACCATTTTACTGAGAGGCTCAGATGATGGCTAGCATTTTTTACCAATAAATTATTTGTAACTGAGATACATGCTTTGTGTCTTTAGACTTTATATACTACAGTATAGTGTAAACAGGACTTGTGTATGTGCACTGAGAAACCACAAAACCCTTGTTTTATTGTGAGACGGGCTTTATCGCAGTGGTAAGCCTGCACGGTGTGGGTGGGGCCTGCCATGGTCAGGGTGCGGAGCTGTGCCGTCACCACAGAGGAAGTCTCTTGGGATGCCCCTGTGAAGTCACAGCAGTCCCGCCACCCTCATCCCTGTCTTGGCAACCACTAATCTATCCTCCATCTGTGCGATCTTGTCAGCTGGAGAATATTTTGTGTAATAAAATAGATTCACACAATATTTAACCTTTGGAAGTTGGCTTTTTCACTGAGCATGTCCTTAAATCCATCCAAACTGTTGCCTGTATCAACAGTTTGTTCCCTTTTGTTGCCAAGTAGTATTCCATGGTATAGATATGCCAGGTTGGTTTAACCACCACCTGCTCAAACACTGGGGGTGTTTCTAGCTTTGGACTTTTAGAGACAATGCTGCTATGAACACGCACGTGCAGGTTTTTGTGTTAACATAAGATTTCGTTTCTCTGGAATGAATGTTCGAAAGTGCAATCACTTGGTCAGATAGAAAGTGGCTAGTTTTAGCCACTAAAAACTGTCATGGTTTTAGAAACTGTCAAACGGCCTTTTAGAGTTGCCATACCATTTTACATTCTCATGAGCAACGTGTGGGAGGTCTACTTGCTCCTCATCCTCACTAGCATTCGGTGTTATTGTTCTTTTTATTTTAGCCATTCGAAAAGGTATGCAGTGATATTTCACTGTAGTTTTAATATATATTTCCCTAATAGCTCAAAATGTTGAACATCTTTTGGAAAAATTGTATTTTAACATTGCCTTAGAGTCAAATCTGAAGAAACTTAACAATGACAAAAGAGATAATATTTACTGAGGAAAAAAGATAATGAAGAGAGACACTGAAGTGAAGAAACCCAGCTGTTTTCTTTATTAGAAAGTAAAAAGAGATACAGTAACATCGTGATATTGAATTTATAAGGATTTTATTGTAAAGACACGTTTGTGGACTTGTAGCTCTCGACTTGTGCAGAATAAATAGGTTGTGCCTGTAACTTTGAGATAGATTAGCAATGACATTTGGTTAAATTCTAAAAGCTATGCTATTTTTATAACTGTGCTATATAAACCATCTCAGGAGAAGTATCAGCTTTATGACTTCTTGCCAAAGATTGTTCATCTTTCTCCAGCCATGTAGTATTAAAATGCAAATAGGTGAAACTAGTGAAATGAGAAGTGGAAAGCAGGTCTCTTCAAACACCAGAGTTCGGTAACTGAAATGAACTCACAATGGAAACGACTCTCAGTACTCTTGCCAGAAACCATTCTGAGGGGTCTGCACTGCTGACCTATCCCCCCCTTCGCACTGGATACTTCAGAACTCCCCCCATCAGTCAAGCAGTTTTCATCAGGAGCAAGGGAGAAAGAAGAAGGAAATCCCTCTAGCCCTGATTATTTTCTTTCCTCCCCAACTCCTCTGACTTTGGGCTGTTAGCCAGCTTCCCCACTGTGCAGTGTGACATCCAGCCCCAAGACAGATTCTACATGGCATACACATGCAAATCCCATGTGCGACATTCACAGGAAACCACAACATACACATGCAGCAGTTTGTCTCATAGCTTTCTGTAACTCTCAGGTCTTCCTGGGTCCACCCCCTGATTTGCAGGCAGGCTCGGAATTAAGTTGTATCAGGCACAGAGAAAAGCAGGGTAGTCTGCATCTTCTTCTGTGTCTCTGAAATTTGAAGTTTAAGCCATATGAATAGACTTGGCATACAGATTTCTTCTCTGATTAAAAAAAATATGTCAATGCTATGGCCAAGTGCTGGGGACAAAATTATCGGTTAGACTGCCAGAGTGCAGTGGATGCTCAATAGATCCCAGCTCCTTTCGCTCACATATTTTCCACTTTGAGCATTCCTTCCATTGATTCCATTTAAGAAAAAAGCAAAAAAGATGCGTGTTGCCTAAATCATCCTATCCTCCCATGCACTTTCACTCTTGGGTAGCGATGTAAGAAGAGTGATGAAAATGTTCGCAGCTGCATGCAAAATGATCCAGGTGAACGAACTCACTTGAGACACGGCAAGAAGCTTAGGGAACCCACATTCCAATTGGCTTTGCCCCTGACTGATTACTGCGTCATAGGTAAGACCCTTTGCTGGTCAGTACAGGTGAAGCCTCATCAAGATTAATGAAACTGTTGCTGGGTACCGAGTTCTCCCCAACCCACTCTGCTTTGGAGGGAAAATATCAAGAGAAATTGTACAAGCAAATATGGCAATATTCTATTTGGGATCATGTTTTCACAGTACCAGGGGCCAAACAACTCCAACAATAGATCTTAATGAAACGAAGCTGAGTGATTTACCTCACAGAGACTTTCAAAATAGTGGTCATAGAAATGCTCACCACTGTGAAGAGGACAATGCATAGAACAGTGAAAATTTCAACAATTTAAAGCCCTAGAATGCTGTTGCTTGACATGTAAAATCAAAACATTTTTCTCGTATGGTACAGATGGAATGCCTGTTTTACAATGAACATGTTCCTGAAATATTTCCAAATACATTTTCGTAAATGATTTCTATGTTTAACACAATGGGAAATACATAAATTGTTTCTTCTGTTAAACTGAAAAATCATTTTGTAATATAAATAACTTATTTTCTTAATATTCTTTCCATATACTGTTCATGAAAAGTGAAACACTTCTATATTTCAATATTACACCAGACACAAAGATTCATACCTTTCAAAGTTAGTGCCCCAGTTTCCTAGCTTAGAATATGTGGTAGATAAGGGAGAACAGGGCAGATGGGAAGACACAGGAGAACCAACCATGGATGTCCCCAGGGTGCCTTTATGGTCGCACAGTTCTACCTGCCAACCGCTGACTGACCATTAGACCTCCCAAACAGGACAGTTCTCTGCAGAACACAACTGGTGGAATAGTGGGTAGAGGACTGTACAAATAGTTGTAATCAGTGTTTTCATTTATTCAAGTAAGCAAATTGATTTGGTGAGTACCTCTAGATGTGTGTGTTTGTGTCTGTGTGCGTGTGTAAGAAAGACAGAGATCGACACAGAGAGGCAGAGAGAAACAGAGAGAAAGAAAGCATAGCATTGCAAACAAAAGTTTCTAATGGCTAAGTAAAGAACATTTCAAAACTCAAATTTTGCTTTACTTTGGAAACTTATGAATTATAAGCCTTGACAGAAACTAATGTTAATTGCATTTTTAAAATTCGGAGTTACAGTTAGCCACAGGTAAGATCTTGCCAATTAGGAGTGCTCATTGGCCGATGTGTCCATTTGGCCCTTAAGTGATTTGTATAGGTAGGAAGTCTTGTGATAGAAATTTAGAATCATGTTTTTATTTCAAGTCATCTTTCCTGCCGACAAGCAAAATCCTACAAATAACATTACCGATCATTTCTTATAGTTTCTCCAGGTAATTACTTCTCTGGTTTCTTGAAACATTAAAAATTACAAATGCGATGAAAGATAAATTGAAGATTTTCTGTGTTGGATAAAAGACTAGAGGATTTTTTAAACCAAAGTTCTAATTTTTAGTTCATTAAAAAAAATGCTACATCCTATGAAGGATTTGAAGTAGACAATATAAGAGGTAATGCACTTGAAAAGAGCTAGTTTGTAGTAATTAGCTTAGACAATGTAACAAGAGAATTAAGATTAAGAAACTCCAAATAGTCTCATTAGAAACATCTTTTTACATAGAACTTCTTCACTTTTCAAACAAAAATGTCCTTGAAATAATACTTTCCTATGTAAGATATAAACAAAGCAACTTAGTAAATAGCAAAATTTATACATTAAACCCAATATTATACTTCAATGTGCTTATTATTATACACTTATTTTAATGTGGCTAACTTTGTTCAAATATTTTATAATTTCCCTTTTAAAAACTTTAGAACCAATTTTAAGTCATGAAAGTTTCTTTATAACTTATCCTTCCTTTGGATCCAGAAAGTTTTATCTGACTTAATCCAACATTTTTATTTTTTTTTCCAAAAAAAATTAAAACCTACTCTCAAAGAATGAGTTTCCATGAAGGAATTACAATGACTGCTCCGAAGGCAATTTCAAAAAATAATGAGAGCTTCATTAAAACATACCCGTGACCTTCCAGAGTGAGTACTGTTAATGGCAACCAGGTTCGGATGGATGAACTTCAGTGTGTTACAGAACATTAGATATGTAAACACCCACATGCCCTTCTCCTCAATAAGCGGCAGTATCTGTCCCTTTAAAGAAAATTTCTCATTCTTTGCAAGGCACACCTTTCATTATGCTGCCACTTTCATTGCCTGAAAGACATCAGAGTTCTAATCCATGGAATACCTGAATATGGTACTTTACATGGCAGAAGGGACTCTGCAGACGTGAATAAATTAATGAAGTTGCAATGATGAGGTCACTCTAGATTATCTGAGAAATGCCAGTGTAATCATAAAGGTCCTTCAAAAGCGGGGCAGGGGTCAGAGGAGAGACTGGATGTGACGATGAAGGCAGAGGTCCAAGAGTCAGAGACAGAGCCGAAGATGCTGCACTCCTGACTCCGACGGTGGGGAAGGAGCCGCAGACCAAGGAGTGCGGGCAGACTGTGGAGGCATAAAAGGCGAGGCAAGGCTGCTCCCCTAGAGCTTCCGGAGGAACACAGCCCTGTCGACACCTTGATTTAGGACTTCTGATCCCTGAAGTCACAAGATAATGAATACAAGGAGGGGCCCAAAAGTGGAATTTTTAAAAAAAGATTGTATATTTATTCTTACATGTTTAAACTTCAGTTACCTTCAAAGTACTCTCCATTTGATGCAATATACCTATCGAAACTTTTTTCCACTGCTCAGAACAGTGTCTGAACTCATCGATTTTGATGCCTTTTAGTGCTTCTGCTGTTTTTTGTTTCACCTCTTCCACACAGGCAAAATGTTTCCCTTTGAGGACCTTTTTCATTGGGGGAAACAAAAGAAGTCCCTTAGAGCAAGAGTGGGTGAAGAGGGAAGATGGGGCTGGGGGTTATGCCATTTTTGGTTAAAAACTTCTGAACACTCAGAGCAATATAGGCAGATATGCTTGAAATGGGCAACACGTTGAGAGAGTCTTCAAAAAAATTTACTGAAGCTAAGTACAGCCTCTCCCGATAATGCCAGCTGGTGCACTGATACAGATGGGTTCCTAGAACACTCACCTCGCAGGGAGAGCCTGTACAATGAGGTGCCCGCCCTTCAGAAGATAATTCTGTTTTTTTTGTGTGTCCTGCCTCCGCCCCCACCACTTTGCAATGCTGTTTTAAGGCACTAAGTTTGTGATCATTTGTTACAGAAACAGTAGGAAACTAATACAGTTGGAGACAACATTTAATATTCTCCAGGTGGATTTGAAGGCACTGACCTTTTGAGGGCCTCTTCTAAAAAGAACCAGAAACACGTTACAAGTGCAGGCTTCTCTTGCCTCTCTGTGTTCGTGTTTCCATTCTTTGAGAAGAGAATCCTGTTAGGGAGCTTTTCCCTCTTAGTGGTTACTAAGATGCCCATGTTCCCAAAGGTTCCTGGATGGGCCCTCAGAGGAGCACTCTGGGGTTGTCTGCCGTGGACAGATGCTCGTGCAAACATTTCCATGCTGGGACTGGTTGCATTAAAGAAGTACCCAGTCACTACAGAAAACCCACTGCCATAAATGGTTGAAGTTGGAGTGTATCCTTGTACCTAGAAAAAGAAAATGAAAAAGTGCAGAGCCTGCTTCCCGTGGCAATACACTTGAAAGGGTGTGTTTGTTCATAAACCACATCGGCAAAAAAGCCTGCAAGCTGCGTCAGAACTGAAGGGTGTCATCTTAAAACTGCTGACATTTTTAAAGACTCGGGCTATGAAAATTCATAAAAAAACACCAAACATATAAGAAAATAACAAGGGTTATTTTTGTCCCTCTTCTTCCTGTCTCCCTCTTGTTTGTGTGTTCTGGGTTGGGGGCCATTTCTCATTCAAGAGCTCTTAAACAGGAAGAGTGAGGCTATTGGGTAGGAGGCTTCCTGATCAGTTTAGAAGCTGTGACACCCTCTGGGCTCGAGAATGGTGACAAGAACTAGTAGCTGCACAGGAGGCTCACCTGTGAGAGAGCTGCTGGGGGCCAAAAGCACCTCATTAAGTAGCTTTAGGCAGCACTAGTTACCTCAGTGAGAGCAAATCTCCCCACATGGTTTCAGTAAAATAAAAATTATCTGTTGCTTTCATCTTATTCATTCATTCAGCATCTGCTATCTGCCAGGCAATGAGATGTGCTTCTCAGGACTTTGATCAGATGCTGCCTTTCTAGTGGGTTCTTCCCTGACCACCCTGTTTAAAATCACAGTCTCCTGCCCCATTCAGCACTCCCTATCCTCTCCCCTGCTTTCTGTTTCCCCAGAGTCCTCATCATTATTGACACACTGTTTACTTTACTTGTCTGTCTCTCTTCCTACATAAGCTTACAAATCCCCACAAAAGAGGAACTTTTTATTACTTAGATTTTCATTCCCCAAGATAATGTGTGGTATCCGATAGGTGCTCCATAAATATTCTGAAGAAATTAAGAAAATATGTAAGGGACCCTACAGCATTATCCTAGAAGCAGGAGATAACACTGAGTACAAGAGAGAAATATCCTTTTCCTTTCAGAAGATACTTGTGTTTGAGCATGGTAAGTACAATTCAATAATAGGGAGATCAAAGGGAGCCCCTGAGGGGGCGCCCACTCCCCACTTAGGAGGCCAGAAAGGGCTTCCTGGAAGCATTATTATCTAAACTGAGCTCTGAAAGGTAAGTCTGAGTGGACCAGCCAGGAAATCGTGAGAGAGCTGGACATGAGAACTCTAGGCAAGGAAATAGCACGTGCAAAGAAATGAGTCAAGAAAGACCACAGCCTATTAGGGAACTAAAAATGTTCCTGTTTAGCATTTGAAGAAGGTACTGGTCAAAGAAGAGAATGAAGACAAATCACAAAGGGAATTTGGGTTTAATCCTGAGAGTGTCTAATGTAGGAATGACATAATGAGATTGGCAGTTTAGACAGATGATTCACATGGTCTAATGAGGAAGGGGCCAACAGAATGGGACGAGTGAAGAGATTCAGGAGAATTTTAGGGACCTCAAGAGACAGGGCCTGGTGACTTATTTGATGTGTGGTGAAGAAGAGGGATCAATCCCTGCGCTCAGCAAATCTTGTATACTTTTCCATGGGTGCTAGACATAGTGCGGGAAGAAGATAGTGCTCTTGCACCCATGAGCTTCCCTTCCAAGTCATACTTAATTTTAATTTTCTATCTTTTCCACTAGAATATGAGGGAGTGAGATCTGTAAAAATATGAGGAAGAGAGTTCCAAGCAGAGAGAAAATCCCGAACATGGATTTCTAAGAAACGGAAAGAGTCGGCGAAGTTGCTAGAAGTTAGAGATGACACCGAAGAAGGAGTTTGCAGGCAG
>PVKM010014593.1:0-28799 GCA_004027735.1 Carollia perspicillata
TTGTTGTTGAATCGTTTGTCATGGTAGAGAAAACACTGCTTTAGGGGTGAGTCGCTATATATCATATATGTGTTGTACAGTGAAAAACTAGTAAGTGTCCTTCTTGATAATTCAGCGACCTGATCTTATTTCAGTGCTATTCCTGTGTAATCAAGTCTTAGCTCTGTCTTTCTGCATTGCAGTCATGAGTCATCAGGTTGTAAAGTCCTAGTTTCCTGTGCCTTGTTGGGTAACCAGATGGTAGAACTTTAATGCAACTTCCTGGCATAGTAGGAGGTGGAAGAGCAGGGGAAGAAACATCAGTTTGACCATGATTTTTATATCCTTGTGTTTCTGACACTGAAAATTGAGGAGTCACTTTGAACAACAGGGTGGTTTCTAGTGAGGACTGAAAATGGGCTCCTTAATGGTGGGTACACAGAGTTGCCTGCTGAGTCCAAGGAGTCTGCAGTGACACAGCACACCTGAGACAAGCAGCTTTGTTGCTGTGGGTTACCTGGAGTGACCTATAAATTTTGTGCACTGCTCCTTGGTACTCTATAATGGCTTTCTTTCTTTCTCTAAGTCACTAATTAGACCCTGATGATTTCCAGGTGACACTGTGAGGCGTGGAATGTCCAAGGTGATCTTGCTGTGAGAATTCATGAGTACTGGGCTGTTCTAAGGTTATACTTTGCACACTTGGCTTAATTTAATTTTGAACAAAAAGCAATTGTAGATTAAATGATTCTGTCTGTAATTTTTTTCATTTGTCTCAAGTTTGAACTACAATGATTGTGTTCCTTAGGTTATTTTGGAATAAATGCAAAATGTGCCTAATTTCAGTTTATTTGGTTTACTAACTGAATTTTGGTTAGGAATTATTAAGTCTACTGAGAATTTTCTTAAGCATCAAAAAAAGTAAAAATTGTGTAATCAAGAAAAGGAGAATTATATTGCAAAACTAAAAATTTAGTGATGTATAATTTTTTTAAATTGTAATTTTCATAAAAAGGTAATTCAGGATAAAAAAGAATTCCAGAAGTTTGCAAGAGGGTATATATTGAATAGTTTTTCATCTTATCCAGTTCCACATCTTGTTCAGGTATATTGAATATCCCCAAAGATAGTCTATGTGTATATAAGTATGTGTATACATGGAAAAATGGATTATATAATTAAAGCTCATCATAAATACTTTCGTTGCCACTTAAACATATCTAGGAGATTATTCCTTACCAACATATACAAGGCCTGTCCAGAAGGAATCCACTCATGTAATATGACAAATAGAGACATTTGTTGAAGAAGATACAAGATACAAGAAACATTGTATATAGGACAGTGATACCTCAGTCCCCTTTAAAGTAGGCACCTTGGGACCTCATACAGTTCTCCCAATCACCGTCAACTGCTCCATCATATTTTCCTGAATCTCATTGATGGCCTGAAATATCTTCCCTTTCAAAGGTGATTTTAGTTTTGAGAAAAACCAGAAGTCACAGGGTACCAAATCTAGGCTGTAGGGGGACTGAATCACCTAGGTGATTTGATGTTTCACTGAAAAACTCTGCACAAGATGTGATGCATAAGTGGGTGTGTTGTTGTGATGAAGCTGCCAATCACCAGTTGCCAACAACCGTGGCCTTCCGCATCATCCGAATAGATTTTGTAATGGAACGCTCGAGCTTAACACAAAATTTGATGCAGATTTTTTGCTCTCTCTGCTCAGTCATTTTGAATGCAACAGCCACACAGTACACATGCTCACTCAACGGCATCTATTGCCCCCACTGACTAGTGCAGTGAAGTTGTTGTTCACACATGCATATTCCAGTCCACTCTCCTTGGCAGCCAGGTTTCATTGATGTCGTGCATACTATTCTCATTATATTAACAATGGCTGGACTTTTTCCAGATGGACCTCATATATGTCTGTGTCATTCCTGGACTGTAAGCAGTGGTGTGCTAGAGCTGGTTTTACTGGCTCATGAGCACTGGTTGGTATACTGGCAGGAATTTGGTGCCCTGGTTATAAACGTGGCCATTACTGCAATTGACCGTGGTGCAAGTGTCTATACCATGGAAACTGGCACATACCACAGGTAGCCTCTCCTTGGAGCAGGCTGCTAAACATTTACCTGCACACCATGGGGTGTGTCATGACCACTTTAGGAAGCCCCTTCCAGACACTAGCAGTTTGCTTTATAAATAGTAGTGACGTGAGCATTCTTTTAAAAAATTTTTATTGATTTATTTTTTAAAGAGAAAATGGGTGGGGGAAGAGAGAGAGCGAGCGAGAGCAAGAAAAAGAAAAAGGGAATTGGCTGCTGAATACTCTATGCCACAGAGTAGTTTCATTCATTTAAAAAGTATTTACTGAGTACATACATGCTGGGGATACAGTGAGCAAGAAACATACACATATAGTTACCCTGATGGAGCTTACATTCTAGTGAGGATGGCAGACATTAAAGAAATGGCATGTCATTGGTGGTAAGTGTTGTGTAGGAAATAACAAAAGTGTGATACCGGCTTCTGAAATTGGGGGTTGGGTTTGAGTGCTGTAATCTTAAGGGCAGGCTTAGGGAGGGACCTCAATGCGAGGGTGTGACAAAGACCAGGAGGAAGTAAGGTTAAGGTTGTCTGTAGGATACAGTCACAGGGCTGGAACTGCTAGCCTGTGATTCTAACAATCATTTACTGAATCATTATCCTTTCCTTCATGATTTGAAGTACCACTTTTATCATAGACTCAGGTCCTGTGTGTGTAGTTCTGTGCTGTTAAGATTGATCTTTCTGTGTGTCACTACCAAATGACTTTACTTACTGAAGTCCATCATGTGTTTTAATATCATAGCACTGCTTGCCTTCAGTCAGTGCCTGTTCAGACTTTTCTTGGCCCATTTATTTAACATATGAACTTTACCATTAGCTTATTTGGGTCCCTTTATATTTAATTTATATCTTAATTTATAGATTATTGAGCCTTCCTAGTCAATAATAGGATGTATCTTCCAACTGCGTCAATTCTTTGTGTTCTTTAGTAACATGGAATTTTCTTCACAAAAGTCCAGCACAATTTTTGTTAGATTTATTCTGATGGGGTGTGTGTGTGTGAGATACTTTAAATAGAAATTTCTCTTCTATTGTATTTTTTATTTTTAATTTTTTCCAGCTTTATTGAGGTATAATTGACAAATTAAAATTGTATATATTTAAGGTACATAGCATGATGATTTTAATATATGTATGCATTTTGTAAATGATTATCACTATCAAGTTAATTAACACATTATCTCATGTAGTTACCTTAGGAAATTTCATGTATACTATACAGTATCATTAAGTGTAGTCACCCTGCTGTACATTAGATCTATAGAACTTACTCATCTCAAACTGGATGTTAGACTGACATCTCCCCATTTCCTCCCTACCCCAGCCCCTGACAACTGTTGTTTTTCTGTGTGGTTCTAGGAGTTTGGCTTGTTTAGATTCCATGTACAAGTGAGACCCTGTGGTATTTGTATACTTCACTGAACATAACGTCCTCCAGGTTTGTTCATGTTGTTGCCAAGTGGGTCCTCCATTGTGTTGTAGAATGAATACCATGTATACATACACAAGCAGTTGTTTTTTTATCTTTTGTCTTACTGAATTATCTTAGTATTTCCAATATTGTTTTTATTGATTCTCTCGTGTTTAGAAATGGTTTTGCTACTTTTCATTTTCAGACATTTTCTTTTGGTCTAGAATTGGTAGTTAATTCTAGAAAATGTTCATTAAAAACAGTGGATGTTTTTGTCTTGATTTTGACTGTAATGAAATGTTTCTATTTTAAATATGATGCTACCTTTTGGCTTGATGTTGCTGTTGTCTTGAGATACATATTTTTTTAAATCCTGTTAAGAGCTTAAAAAATCAGAAACCACTATTGACTATTTATTTCACTGGTTGTTTTCAATATCTATGGAGGTGTGGGCATCCTGTTTTTTTTCCTTTTGACTTTTCTAATATATATCCACCTTTGCAGTTCTGGGCTTAGACAGAATAGTTTTGTAATGCATCACTAGATTGTCTTTACAAAAATTCTAAATAAAAATATTAGCATTAATATTGATGAATGATAGTCGGTCTGTATCTGGTCTTTCATTTAGTTGGAAGATACAATTTGTGCCATGTTTCAATATCAGTGTTCTGCTGGCTTTGTAAAAACTAATTTGGAAGTTTTTTCTCTTATGCTCTTGAACATTTTAAAAGGTATGTGGTTATCTCTTCTTTGAAAGTTTAGTAGATTTCTCCTGTGACAGCAGTGAGGCTGATACCACTGAGGCCTGTGCTTTTTGAAAGGTAGACTTTGGTAACTTTCTCATTTTCTTCTAGGCTCATTGTTCTAGCTAAATTAGACACAGTAAGTCTAAAAGCTCTTGTCAGTCTAAATACAAGCAAGTCTCTGGCAGGACTGTTTCCTGGAAAGATCTTGGTCTTGGTAGGGCAACCTGTACTAGAAACGTAGATCAGCCCTTACTAACCTGGGCCTCTGGTTAAGCTTAGTGTTTCATCTGTAAAATTGGGGCTAATACTTACCATAAAGTATGTTGTGAGGATTAAATAATCTCATGTGTAGGGTAGAGCCCAGCTCTGTCTGTCTTAGCACTGGCATTTGATACAGCAGATTTATTTCATCCCATCTTCTTCTGTTATTTCATTTTTATTTGTGGCTTTATTGATTATATCTGTTCTCAGTTCTTCAGTGTGAAATATTTGTTAATGTCCTTTAGATTTGCCTGTGAAACTCCTTTAACAATAAAAATAATAATTCAGTGCCTTCTTTCTACTTTTTAACTTCAGCTTCAAGTTTGCATTTTCCATCGGTTTATGTGACTTGATTCCAAAGAGACTTAACTATATGCCAATTAGTTAGAGGTTCAGATTCTCTCAAGTCTTTTATAGCAGAGAGAAAGAAATGGCTTACTCTGAAAATCCTGTTACCACCTTTTGGTATGTGGTTTAAGTGGTCCTGGAAGGATGTGTAGACACTAGAACCATGTCTCTCTTTCCCTCTTTTAGTTCTTCCAGTAATATTCTGTTTTCATTATCATGGCAAACTCAAATCTAAACAGAAAGCTATAGCATAATCTTTCCAGCAAAAATTCTGAATACTCAGATAGTAGGAACGTTAATACTATTAGGAATTCAATAAATAGCCCTTACGGATGGGGTGTGGGGGCTGGTGGCTAGGGAGTGAATGTGCTTCATATCTCAGTTGAAGTGTTGAAAAATAATTTTCTATAGAAACATTTTTTATGTGCTTTCATACAATGGCATTTGAGAGCCTACTATGTACCAGACAGTGCTGGACAGTGGAAATACAAAAATATAAATGAAAAATATGCTTCTAGTGTTAAAATACTTACAGAATAGTACAGAAGATAGATGTTAACAGACAATGGCAGGATAGTCTGGTAAGAAATATGACCAAGTACTGTTGGTTTAGGAAAGACCCATTAACCCTTGGGGGAATTACTGTAGGTTTCACATGGTAGGTGACACTCAGGCTGTTCTGTTTCTGTGAAGCCTTTTATGAGGCAGAGGGAACAGCGTATGCAGCATCATGAAAGAGTAGACAGGGTGGAGTTGGGAAGGACACATTCAGCAGGACCCAAGGATAGTATCCAGAGGCCTTTGAGTAATAGTATTGTGTTTAATAAATATTGTTGGCTAGAAGGATGAATAAAAGAATGGACATTATGCACACACCAGGCATTCATATATGATCTGAGGGAGTATAACTACTTTCTTTGGGAAAGTATATTCCAAATTTCTGCTTAAAAATCAGTTTTTAAAATGTAGTCCTTCCTTGTAGTGAGTAAGGCTTATTCTCAATGAAATATCAATACTTGTGAATCTAAGGGATTTTGCCTGCCAGTTATTTATGTAAAGAGCAGTATATTTTCAGCCCTGGAAGTACTAAAATGTAATGCTTCTCAGAAATGAAAAGTAAGTGATCTAATTCAATATTTCTGTTTACCTGGATAGTGTTACTGCTTACTCTTTTTTGCCATCCTGTTTAGTAGTTCTTTTATTTCATCCAAGCTAGCGGTCTCAGAGTGGGGGTACACACTGCAGGGAGTACACAAGACAATTTATTTTGGGATATAGGAAGAAAATATTAGCATTTCTAATTACAGTTGACTGTGTAACAATATGGGTTTGAACCGCATGGATCCATTTATATGCAGATTTATTTTCAAGAATTGAAAATACACTGTAAATGTATTTTCTCTTTCTTAGAATTTTCTTAACAATATTTTCTTTCCCAAGCTTTATTGTAAGAATATAGTATATAATGTATATAACATACAAAATACGTGTTAATTAACTGTTATAAGTAAGGCTTTTGGTCAAGAGTAGGCTATTAGTTAAGTTTTGAGGAGTCAAAAGTTGTGTGTTCTTGACTGCTCGGCAGGGAGAGGGAGTTGGTGCTCCTGACTCCTGCATTGTTCAGGGGTCAACTGTATATTTTTATGCCAATTGTTTAATTTCGATTTTGGTGTCTAACACATATATACACATATACATGCACACACATACATTATATTTATATACAACATATATGTACACATACACACAAATAAAATGAGTTTATGTGCTCCTCCCTTCTCTTTCCGTTTTTCCTGGCATGTGTGACTAGACAAGTTGGAGATCACAGATTTAATTCATCTATGCAAAACATTCTTGAAGGGACCTTCAAATATTTAAAAATTCTGTCTGGGCTTTTCAAATAAGAATACACCTCATTTAATACCATTTTAAAAGAAACACTTTAATGAAGTAAAAATAATAGGTTATAACTCATATTTAATAGTGAATGTACACTTGTGGATATTTTAAATCGATTTTTTGCACTGAAGTAACTTTCAAAGAGCAAACCATAGTATCTTTTCTGGGTGAAATGATAATGAGTTTCATAAACATTCTTCTTGGATCAGCCCTTTATCTGATATTTCCCTCCTAAGTTGGTTACAAATCACTATGGCAAAGACACTGTCAAGTATAGGATGTCACCCACTCCTTCTCTGGGATTATTGGGCATAATTCTGACATCTGGAATCAGCTGTGGTGTATTTGTTCTGAGGTTTTCTCTGTTCGGCCTTCTGCTTTGGATTTTCTATATTTTAGCTACCATCTTTTTACTATGTTCTATTCTAGTCTCACTTTTTGTTGGCAGTGTAATGTGAGTCATTTGTATAGCCCAGCAGGAGAGTGCATTGCACCATTGCCCATGGCAGTACTAAAGGAGGTGATTTTTGCTCCAAGGTACTTGGCAAGATAATTTTTCTCTAGCTCAGATTTTGACCCTTTCCTTCCTCCCTCTTTTCTTTTCTTTGCTTTTCTTTTCTCCCTCCCCTCTCCCTTCCTTCTTCCTTCTCTCCCAACTTAGTCTAATTGGCCTGTCACTTGTACAACTTCCACTCAAGACTGAGGCATGTGGCGTGGCTTCAAATCTTCAGGGTAATAGTCATCACACACCTCATATGTTGATTAAAACAAATAGAGGATGCATGTTATAAAAATGGAATTTTTAAAAAATACTAGACTGCTTAGAATTCTTTTAGTGATTTAGGAAAGTATTTACAGTTTGATTTTGTTTAGAATTTTGGTAATTATCATTAGTTGTAGTTTCCTTGTATTTTGGCATTCTTACTTGTAGTCAGTTGTCTTTTCCATTTATCTTTGATTATATTTTTAAAGCCCTAATGGGTATATGTCCATTAACTTCTGGATTTTCAGGACTTAATTGAAAATTAAACCATTTCTATGGTTTTTCATAGTTGTCAAGTGCTCTTCTGTTTTCATAAGTGTTGTCTTTCTCCTGCAATAGTAAATATTTCAGGTTATATAACCAATGATGCCACGCTGAAAGCGACATAGGAACTGCTGTACCATCTTGCATTCTGGGTCCTAAGTACTCGTCCAGTAATCTTATAGGTCAAGTTACCATTTTTCCTCTAGAGTAAGATGTGGGAACTGAAAGTTAATTTTCTTGTTCAGATGCCTTTGTTAAGGTCCTGGCTTAGAACATCTTATAATTTTTACTTCCAGGCCTATCTTCAGATCACTTACCTTTGCCTCTTTGCTGAAAAAGATGCCCTAGCCTCACTAAGACGAGTGTGAACAGGCATTTGTAATTATTCAGACTGGCATCTTAGGTAGCCAGACCACTTCTTTATGTATTTGTAATATACATTGAAGGATGAAATGACTGCTTAGATGATACTCTCTCCTGGGTGAAAATTCTTTTTAAATGTTGATTTTAGAAACCACATCTCTTTCAGAAACCTATTATGTTTGCCATTTTGGCTGCTGTTTAAGAAGAAAGTATCCTCAGTAGTACATAAGTTCATTATCTTGTATTATTTTAATTCAAATCTGAACGATCTGATTACATGTCCTGAAAACTGAGTATCTGCTCTACTAGCTCCAAAATCACATCCTATTTGCAAAACCTGTTTACATAGGACTTGAAAGAGACACTGTCAGAAGATATTGTGAATGCATTCTTCCTACCACTCTGACCCCAAAGCCTGAAGAAATAGTCAACTTTTATTTTCATTAGCTGTATCTTTTCTTCTGTGAATTTATTTCTGCCCTATTAGCAACAAGGAATGTTCCTCTATAACTTGATCCACAAGTGTTTGCAACTTGTATACAATGCTTACTCCTGCATACTGTACAAAGTAGTCTTCCACCCACAAAAGCAGCCTTGTCTGTATTGAAAGCATTGTCTGTGCCCACTGTGCTTCTGAAAGAGTCCATGTCACTGAGATACCAGCCTGGTCTCTTTAATATTGTATCAGATGTCTTTTGTGATGTATTTATCAAAACAGGTTCTATATAAAGATTCATTGCATTTGTTCAAGTCCTCTTTTGAACTCTTCTACAGGAAACCATGATTACTGACGGCTGTTGGCAGCTTAGTTTTTTAGTCAAACATACATTATGTCTGCATGACATCTTTTTCATACTTTACACTTACGGGTTGTTGGCTTGTTCCCACGTGTTTCTTATTATAAAGTTCTTGAGCAATTTCCTGAAAAATACGCCTAGCACTCTTTTTCTGTAAATATAAATGAGAAAAAAAAAATGCCTGTCTTAGGACTAGAAGCGATAGATGTTGCATGTCACCAAGTTCCCTCGCACCTCCTCCAGCACACCTGCACCTACCTATAACTGGTATTTTGAATATATTAAGTAGAATTTATGGCTAAAAATTATCAAGTTTAAATCCCAGTTTAGCATTTGAGTTATCATTGAGTTTCTCAACAATAGGAAACAGTAGCTATGGTTGAAAGTTACCATGATGCTCTCTGTGTTTCTTACACTGTTTCAGATTTGAAATAGTTACAACCAGCCACAATTAAAAGATATTTTACAAGCACTGGTATCTATACCTTTTGTGAGTCTTCTGTTTCTTTGCTTCTTAGCGTGTTAGATTTTGACTGTCAAGAAGAAAAGGAAAGTCTTAAAAGACATTTTATGTACTCAAAACAATTGCAGCAGACATCTCCTACCATAAGATTGAAAGTTAATATTTAATGCTATACTGTAAGGTTTAATAATTTTCACGCCATTTTTGAGATGCTTATATTATAATAATAAAATAACTCAGACTGACGTTGGCTGTTGGATTTATAGTAATCCTAATATAATACATACAGACCCTGCTTATAGCACATGAGCAACCAGGAAATGCTTTTAAAAGGCCTAAAGTTTTTGAGAAAGGGTATTTTAGAGCAGCTTCTAATTAATCTCTTTGTTCACCCCTTTTTTGCTCATTCTTAAACCTTTCTTCCCTTACCCCCAGCAGAAAGATAGCAAATAAGATAGGTATAAAGAAGGGTTCCTTATTCCCATATCACTGGGTTTTAAAGAGAAGACAGTATGTATTCTGGTCAGTAATAATTTTTCTGTTGAAAATGTACGCTTTTTTCTAGGACCTCTCCTGCAGGCAACATTTCCTGTAGCTACACAGGGAAACATTAATTGGATGAGGTGTTTCTGAGGCTCACGTGAGGAGAGGTGGGAATCCAGATGCAAGGGAGTTTAACTTACTTTGGAGAGGATGATGAAGATCACCAGTACACCAGCAACATAGATGGAGAGCAGTGATAACAGAGCTATCAGGAGACCCTGTAGTTTCTTGCCTTGACCTTTCATTCCTTGTTAATTACAAAAACAGAGAGAGCTACAGTCACTATTGAAACTTATTACTGCAAATATATGTTTAAAGTTTAACTGAAACTGTATTTTAGAGGTGAAACATGAACTTACTCTGCTTGACAATTCATAAAAATTTATTTTTGTCTTTTGATTCAAAAGACACTCAAGTATATCATATAGTTAAAGACAGTTCAATGGTTTTTAAAATGTATTATACTGAAAATGTTACTTGTTTTTAAAGCTGAAAATTTTTTAAAATTCAATTTTTATAATGATAGAAATCATTTTTTATATAAAGCATTACTTAAAGTTAGGTAAACATTTTAAGACAGTTGTTCAAGGGCATTTATGATTTCTTTTTTAAAAGATTTTATTTATTTTTAGAGAGAGGGGAAGAGAGGGAGAGAACATCAATGTGTGGTTGCCTCTTGTGTACCCCCAACTGGGGACCTGGCCCACGACCCAGGCATGTGCCCTGATGGGGGAATTGTACCAGCAACCCTTTGGTTCATAGGCCAGCACTCAATCCACTGAGCCACACTAGCCAGTGGTATTTTTATGATTTTTTTTGTAGAAATGATGTACAGTGTCATTAGAGTGTATTTATGGAGTGAAGGAGATATTTCCCCTGTATTTGTTAATGCTGACATTTGTAACCTTGAGTCATTCAGTATACATAGCTGACTAGCACAGTCTCTAAAAGGACCCGAGAAGGCCATGCACTGAAGATCTTAGCACTCACTATGCACTTGAAAGACGGGTGTTGTTCCATGTTCCCCTTCTTCTCGCTAATAAAGTCTTGGAGGTAGAATTATTAAATCCATTTTCCCATTCTGATTTCTCCCTCCTTATAGGAAGTGTCCTGTGCTCTACATGGGGATGGGTAACATGCTATATCTTCAAGTACTTGATTATTTGAAGTACAAAATACAATTTGACTTGCAGTCATTATCTGAATAACCTGAACTTTTAAACTAAATATCCCATAGGTGCTTATTTTGTGAGCTCAGTTTATATAACAGTACTTTTATTCTGAAAGTTACAGATCTGTAAAGCTTTTAAAAAATGTTTCAAGGGCTAAATTAGGAGTTCTACAGAAAAGGCAGGAAATTTTTGTGTCTATATTGGTGATACTTTCATTTCTGTTCCTAAACAAGAATTTCTCTTAACATGAGATTGAAGTTTTGAAACCTTTATCTTCTTCAAACACTTTTTTCTTTTGGCTAACATTTGTTTTATAGAAGACTAATGCAGTGAGGTATATGAATCTCCAAAGCTATTGTGCTTTTGTTTTAATATCTGTAGCTAACATTTACTAAGTACTTGCTATAAGCCAGGCACATTAAAAGTGCTGTATGTATATTAATTCATTTATGATTTATCTTACAGGAGAGAATCAAATAGGGTGAAATGGCAGTGGACTATCAAAAGCCCCTGGGAACACTTCTAGTAATTGAAAGCGGGGATTCTAACACAGCAGAGCTCAGGCCCTCAAAGTCCTCTGTAAGTGAGTTCACGTTTCCATGATCTCAGTGCTCATCATACTGGAGTCCTTTTTAAGGGAAGAGATAAAAAAAAAGTCAAGGAGTTACTGCCCTCTCTTCCTTTCCCCAGAATTATGTGCAGCATTTTTCCTGAAATTTTAAATTTTAATTTCTTAATATATAGGACGTAGGTTCAGTATCCTCACTTGAATGAAGAAATTGTCATGGTTTTAACAAATCTCAAGCAGTCATAGTCACTCCAGTCCCTTTCTCTTCTGTCCACCCAGAATAGTAGGGTCAGGGATACTGCTATGGCTTCTGTTCAAATTTGTATTTATTCTCTGTAACACATACTTTTTCTGGGTCCAATTTATGATCACTTATGCACTCCTCCAGTGATTTGTTCTGAATGGTGCAATACCAGGCCAGTTCCTGAGAAAGCTGATGGTAACCATCACACATTTCCCTTTGGCCTCGGTACGTCACACCGCTCACCATAATAGACAGAAAGGTCACCCTCACTAATAACATCTGGACTTGGGGAGAGAACATAGTGCTCAACATACCCCCAACTTTGTGGAGGCTGGAGAGGGTGTCACAGTGGTTTTTTAATCAAACTGCATGTCAGCTTGTGCTAGGGTCATGGCCCTTCCCTGGCTAGAATATTAAGCCAGCAGAGTTCTATCATAGTCTGTGTGTATAAGTTGTGTAACACATTTAATTGGCTGAGCAAATGCAGTGTACCACAGTATAGCCATGACCGACTAACCTCTCACCACCAGCACAGTCCCAGCTCCGGTTTGCTTGGCCCTCGGGTCCCGTGAACTGGGAAAGGCTATTCCACAGATGTAGATGGCACTGTCATTGGACGTCAGCCTGTTGACTGTGAGGGAGACCTGGTTTTGTGCCAGGTCCTTCCTCACTGTAAATTTGTCTGCCTCGCTTGTGCACCCATCCAAGCAGAGGGTCTCTGGCTGGTGATCCCCATAGCGAAACCACAGGTTGCTGGGTTGCTTGTGGGGGCACCCCGCTGTGGAGAAGGTGCAGAGCACGGTCACAGCCACTTGAGTGTAGTCCACTTCGAGGACAGACGGTTGATAGACAGAGATCGTACACTCGCCCGCAGCACCTGTGGGAGGAAGACAGCCTGTGCTTCTATCTTGCTAACATTTGTGGGCTTGGAAACTCCAAATTTCTTTTTCTAACCTTAACTCCCAGCACAAACAAGACTATAAAAATAAGACATCGATGGTCCTCACTTTTCCTAACTCCCCATGTTTCTTGACCCTAACCTGCTGGTTCAGTGATGTCTGGTTACTTGGGTACAGCCTCAGAAAAGTTCCAGTGGGATCAGCCTTGGGACCAGAGGTGGCCACAGTTCCAGGTCAGAAGTTCGGAGTCCCCACGTTCACTCTCGGTGGACTGACAGGCTTTCCTAGGATCTCTCAGAGCCTGTGTCCTCATCTGTACCCCTGGCCTCGCAGGACTGTTGTATTCAGTGTGGTCCTGGGATCAAAGCCCTCATGCCAATGTTGCTTCCATGGCTGAGCCACTTGAGCAGTAGGCATTTGGGCAGTTTGCCTTGCAGGGGTTGGGATTACTAGGAATTCATGGCAGTTCACAATTGTCCCTTTGTGAAACACTGTCCCTTTGGGAAGTACTATAAAAGAAAGGTGTGTACCTGGGGAAATGCCTCCTGAGTGGGCCATGTCTGGGCTAAGCAAACTGATTTCTCCTGCATCTTTATCACTTCTTTGTAGTCCCTTGTAGCTTCTTTGATGAACAGTATCATGATAAAGGGCACAGACTTGAGTTGGGATCCCAGCTCTGCCATCTCTATAGTCTGTGCCTCTCAACTTCCTCATTAGAAGAATGGGGTAGTATTCTGCACCTTGTGGGGTCATTGGGATGTTTGAGACATAGCTGTAGGAGGATTTACTCGTGTAACCCTCTAGTTTTGGGTTGTAGGAAGTATTGGGTTGGCCAAAAAGTCCATTACATTTTCCCAATACAATGGCTCTAGTAGTGCTTAGTTGTCTCTTACTTCATTCAGAGCAATTTGGTTAGATTCTATATGACAGCTGTCATGTCAGTGTGTATTTAAAAAAGCTCATCAAAATTTGCGACGTTTTGTGCAGCCATTTTAATATTGAAGATGGAAGAAGATACAAAACTTTTGGTGTATTATGCTTTATTTCAAGAAAAGTAAAATGCAACTGAAATGCAGAAAAAAATTTTTGCATTGTATGGAGAAGATGCTGTGATTGATCAAGTGTTTCAAAAGTGATTTGCGAAGTTTCTTGATACTGTTGACATTTTGTCCAAATAATTCTTAGATGTAGGACTGTCTTAGGCATTAGAAGATGTTTAGCAGCACCTCTGACCTCTACTCACTAGAAGCCAATAGCAGGAGATAGCCAGCATACTCAAAATTTCCAAATCAATAAAGTTATTGGTGAAAATGAAAGATGTATATTTTATTTTATGGGAAAAAAATGATGGACTTTTTGGCCAACCCAATATTTAAGAACAGGTAGAGAATTTCTTCTGCCTGTACCACTTTTCCTACTTCCACAGTGCTATGTGCCCATTTCAGAGATAATTGTGGATGTCTCAGCAAGGTGTTAGCAGGGCTGGGACTGGACACCGAGGCCAGGGGCCTTCTCCATCATATTGTGCTGCTTTCCAAGTCACACAGGTTGACCCTACCTTGACCTTATCCCAGGTGTGTGAAGCTGGAAAGCCACTTAGGTGTTTATAAATGGAAGTTCTGCCCTAATTTTTTTTTTATTTTTGCCAGTTTTTAGTTTGATTTCTGCCTGGTTGTGTGTTTACAAATGGTCTTATTTGTGTGAGTCTGTAAATGAAATAGAAGAATCATCTAGCTGGCCTGATGCATATGTTTCAGATGGGCTTTGTCACTTAACATTTTCTTACAGGTCTTGTTGTGAAGCACATCTATTCTCACCAAATTTTAATTGTAATATTTGTACAGTTCAAGATGAGCTGGGAGCTTTTTAGTTACTTGATAAATATAAATCATGTGTTAGGTCACCTGGAGAAGACCAGCTGAGGGTACTGGGTTCACTGCTAAGTATCATAAATAGTCCCTCACGCCTCCTACCCAGACTGCCACCTTAGAAGCCTAGACAAACACTTTATAGCATGTAACGAATGATCGTTGTGTCTTGGAAGTTTGAATTGGAATTAGGCCTATCAAAACATAAGAATTAGCCAGCAATGTTTCAATTCCACATCCTCTGTCTGATGGAGTTCTTAAAAGAGAAGCTGGCTTTTAACACTTTCCTTGGAGAGCTAATGCCCCACGGTAAAAGAAATATTTGCAACTCTGGAGTTTTATGTCTCCGCCTATTTCCCAGTTCTGCGACATGAGTGTGCGTGGAAGCAAACGAGTTGTAGGGTTTCCTATGAGAGCACAGACTTATGAGGAAACATCTGTTTCTCCCCCGCACCAGTTAAGCAACGTCTGTCAAAAAAGAGAAGTTTGGATAATATGTCATACCACAGCCTGCTCCTGTGAAAAATTTCTCTTTAAGAACTCTCATGTTCTGTAGGATTTTTTTAAAGCACTGAACCCTCTGAAAAGGTTGAAAGTTTATCTCCTTGGAGGATGGGATTAAAAAAGATTACTATTTTTAAAAACAAAACTAGAAAACACATGAAAAACTAATTTTTGACACTGAATAAAAACCTCTTATGGACAATTTCAAACATGCAGAGTAGTAGCAGGCTAGCTCAGTGAGCTGCCTGCCATTGCTGCTCCAGCCCCACTTTGCGTCCTCCCTACTGGCTCAGTCCTCCCCTCAGGCTCCTTCACTCCCACGGTGTTTTAGGGCAGATCCCAGACATTGCAGCTGCGTATCTTTCAGAGTACATGTTTAAAAGATCAGGATTCTTCTTTAAAGTAACACTAATTCAAAGTTTATAAATGTAATACGTATTTAATAGGAAAATACAGACTATTACTGAAAGTAGAAGTGAGAAATCATAGTTCTTTCACCCAAAATATCCAGTTAAAATTTATATATTTCACAGATGAAAAAATGAAGAGGTTTTGCTGCCTTCTCTACCCTACTACCCAAATTTTGTGGGCAAATCTGAAATCATTAGAGTTATTAGAACTATGATGAAATTATTAGAACTGTGAGGTGGGAAACACTTTCTTTTTCATGAATGAAAAGCAGATATAGAGAGAATTTAAAAAATGGATTTATTATGGGATGGTTATTTTCTGGAAAGGAGCCATGACAACTTTTTTCCCAGATAATTACTGTCTAATTTACAGAAATTGGGCTTTTCAGAAGCTCTATTCTCTGAAAGTATTCAAATTGTTCAGTGCCTCTATGTGCTGAGTGGGTTTGGGAGCTCATCGTACGTGAAGTAAATTATTGATGACTAGCACATGGGATTTTAGGAATATTTCAGTCCTTTGGCGAGGTGCTATCTCTATAAAGCAGCGTAATAGCAAAAGGAATTTTTCAGTGTTAACATAAAACTTTCTCAGCTATTCTTTTATCACCTATTTTCCTAGGAGAAAAGGAAACTTACTACTTTAGACAATTTCCATACATTTAAAAATTAATTTGTAGGGGTTTAAAATATAAATGCGTTAGGCAAAAACTAGCAGTTGACTTAAATAAAATGGAAGAGAGAGAGAGGGGAAAAAAAAGAACCTTACCGACATAAAACAGAATCAGACTGATTTCCAGACCGAGAATGATCTTGACCGTGCTCACAGCCTCCATTTCTGTGTGTGTGTGGTGAGGAGTATGCATTTAAAGATAGCTGGCTTTTTTTTTTCCTCTTTTTAGAAAGGAAGAACTGAAGAGAGGAACTGTTATTAAGGAACCATAATCAGGAACTTTTTGTAATTGTGTAAATATTGTTTGTAACCCAGTTTCACCATTTAAAGTTGAGATTTTAGTCTACAGCACATTTCTAAATGTTCATGTGATAAATTTTTCTTGGATTTTACAAATTCTCACAGGCGTTCGATGGTTTGAGTGAGATTGTGATTTGTGTGTATTCCCAGAGAAGAGTGTTGTTTGACAGATAATTGACCCTTTAAATTTCCAGAGCTGTCACCTCTGGTCCTGGGGCACCTACTGTGTGTGCTCAGTGCTGGGCCAGTAACTGTTGGGAATGGAGAAGCAGAAGGAAGTGTCTTCATATAGAGACAATGGGAAGATTAGTGAAGAATAATTGTATCGCAGCACAATGAAAAATAAGCTGTGTGCCATTAAGTAGTTGTGCCCAATTTTGTGTGACCCCTTTTTGATGTGCTGTGAAACAGACGTGTGGAATCTCTGTCATCCTATACCTTCCCCAGACCCTGTGCCACCCACTCTTGGAAGTTCTTTGTAAGCAGCAGAAAATGACTCCGCTGGCTTAAGCAAAGGGCAACTTATGGAAAGGATTTGGGGTAGGCGGTTACAGAGTCACTGGGAGTACTGGAGAGTCATATGTGGGGACTGCAGCCAAGAAAAATACCCCATATCATTCCATCAGACTCATCTGAAGCTCACAATACCATGCCAAACACCAGATGTCCTGGTGTGGACCAGACTTTTTCAGTACTGCTCAGTGATGGCCTAGCTTCGACTCACTGCTACTGCTCCACATCCCCCACCCCCCCACCCCCGAGAAGGAGCTTCGAGCCCCACTCCTGGGTCACTAGCTCTTCAACCCAGGGCTAGATGGGTGTGTCAGCTCAGGCCAGGTGCCTAGTGCCTTAGTGGCAAGAAAGGCTAGGGAAAGCTGCTTTCCAGGCTTTGCCTGCCACCAAGACTCTGGGACAAGATTCAGGTGCTAGGCCACTGAAAACAATGAAAATCTTTCCACTACAGTGTTTGTACTGTTGGCACCTATCAATTATATATTTTCTCATTTACAGAAAGTTATTCCCAATCTGAATTTAGTGATATTTTTAGTGTATGTGTGTTTATTTTATATCACCATAGTAAAAGCACCCCATATTTATATATACCATTATCTGTGTATCTCTCTTTTATAGTCAATACTTGGTGTGTATGTGAACTTGAAGACCTTATCATCCCCCTTCTCCCCACCTGCCTCCCCCACATTTGATGCTCATAGATGTGGAAATGACCGACACTGACTCCAGTCACTATTTTAAGACATGCTGGGGTGACTCATTCATTTTAGTGTTCTACGTCTCTATGATCCTGGAGCTTAACTTTTATGAAATTGTTCTGATAAGTTAGGAAGTGGATCAGCTTCCCTTGATAAAAACACTGATTATCTATTTTTATAAATTAAAGTTCTGCATTAACCTAGTTTTATTTTCAGCCTCACAGACCTCTGTAGTTAATAACGTTGCATAAGTTTATTACACTAATGGTATTTTTTAAGCACTTACCCAAAACCCTTTTTCAAATATCATGTGTTACTCCTTGCTTCAATATTCCAGTATTTAATGAGCAGTTTTCCAAATCATTAACCATTATACCTTGGTGGATCAATCAAAGGGAGGGTGATATCTAAAACTCTGCCAGAGAAGGTAATAGTACAGGCTTTGGGTCCAGGTAAACCTGATATTACCTTTCTGCTCTGACACTCATTAGCCTTGTAAGCTTGGGCTCCTTCTTTAGACCTTTGAGGCCTGTAGTACCTTGTCTCTGTCTACCTCAGGGGTACCTGGCAGGTGAGTCATCAAAGCACCCAGTGCTTGGCACAGAATCTTCCCTTCTTCCCTCTTGAAATAACTTATATGTTCAAGAATTTAACTTAATGTTTTTATTTGTTTTAGTAGGTGGCAAGTGGGAGAAACCGTCAGAAACTTTGGAAATCAAGGGACAGAACTGGGAAGAACAAGTGAATAGTCTGCCCGAAGTTTTCAGGAAAGCGGGTTTTGTTATTGAAGCTTTCACCAGACTGCCATACCTGTGTGAAGGGGACATGTATAATGACTACTACGTTCTGGATGACGCTGTCTTTGTTCTCAAACCAGTGTAAACCCGTGGAGGCCGCAGTCTGTAGAGTCTTCCTGGAAGGCTCCGTTACGTTCTCCATTACGTGAAGGGGAGACCTCTGGGGACTGTCGTTCTAAATATCATGTAGGAATTTAAAAAGCCAAAATACTAATTATTTCTTTGTAGTGTGTAAAATGAATGTTTTTTTAAAAACAAAAACCCAACTCTGAGGATTTTTATCAGTTCTTAATAATGCAGGTCTCACTCCAATTACGGAAGCTATTTTTTATACTTAATTGTAGTGGGGAACACCCCTTCCCCTGTCCAAGCAATAGCCATGATTCAAAATGGAAACAATAAGTATGGATTGTTTTTAATAAAATGAAGACTGGCAATAAAGGCATTCATTCAGCTGCAAATACTGGTTATAAGGTATAGCTACTGGTACGCTTTCATGTTTAGACATTCTTTCTGTCATTATTCAAGAAAATGTTTTTAATCATGCTAATAAACTTTTTTGGAGATGACTTTGGTATCAGGTTTGAATTAATGTAAGGCTCTCCCCTAGTACCACTTCTTTGATTTCAGGGTTCCCCACATAGTAGCACTGTGTGAAAGACACAATTGACTTGAACATGCAATGAAGAAAGGCTTCAGATGAGAGGGCTCAGGGTGGTTATTACAAATCATAAACACCAAGGCAATCGAGACCAACCCTCAAAAGAACAGCCTCATTCAGGTATGTACTTCAGGGACTGCCCACTCCCTAGTTCATGTTGCTTTGGGAAATGCAAAACACTGGGTTCTGACTTTGCAATAGCTAACGTCCTACACTCAGAACTTTGTTGTTCTGGACAGTCTCAGGTTCTCGGAGTTGAAACATTCAGTTGTTTCTACTGAAAAAAAAAATGCAACCTGAAGATGTTTTCTTTCAACTTTTTATTCTACATTTGTATACCTCTTTCCCAGAGTTTGGTTCTTCCTGTAATCCTTGACTGAATTTATTATTTGCCAAGAGTATGGATTGATGGAGATGGTGTCAGACTTGTGCATTCTAAAATCCGGGAGTGCTTCCACCCATTTAACCAGAAATGCTGCAGTACAGGAACTCATTAGCTGATCAATAACCATTGTGGATATTCTAAAGAATAGAGCACTTAACCCAGAATCTAAAAATCTCAGTAATAGCAGAGATGCCGATTTGAGATTGCAGTTATTAACAATATGTTAGTTTTACAACTTTATTTTTTTTCAGCCAAGTGTTTCATTAAATATTCCCATTTATATGCTCATAGAAGTCATTAAATCAACACATTTACTGCAACAACTGGGTATAAAGTAGAATTAAAGCCTCGAGGAGAATTACTTTACTATTCGTTAAGAATGGCGCTCCCACATCCTCACACCAGTATCTACCATTGTTACTGTGTAGTTGTAATGAGTTTGGTTATGTGATTTATGCATAATTGTTGGTTCCTTTTAATGCTTTTTTCCAGAAATTCATGTAAGTGAAGAGCAAATACTTAGCACCCTATTTTGTAAAAACAGAAGGAGGAAACGACTAAATGTAGTTCTTGTACAGTTGAGGTTTTCTTCTTTATGAACTGTCTGTAATAATCAGGGGTTGCTATTTAGACTGTTGAGCGAGAGTGTAAGAGTGATGGATGTTCAAAAGGCAGGCTGCCCCAAAGTGTATCATAACTTTGAGACTTAATTTGCAGGTCAGTTAAAAAAAAAAAAAACCTAAACTCTTTACTCAAAAATGCAGAGAAAACACATACGTTTATGCATTTCGCAGATAAAAGTCTTTTCTTAAAATCTGAGGTTCTCTGAAGTTCAGCTTATCAAAAGTGACATTTTATGGTGAAAATTTAAACCAGCAAATCTGCTCACATTTCATAGCTGGTCCTAGAGGTCTTGGTGGTGTGCCACCTTTTCACTAGGTGGCAGTGTTGCTTATTCAGTGTCAATGGCTTTTTTTTCTTTCACCCTAAATGGAATTAAGTCCCCCGCCCCCCGCCGCCAAAGTACAATAAAGCTGCCTTCTTATCTGCACCATTTCATGTGTAAGTGCTTCACATCAAGTTCAGGTTGTGCTAGAGAAATGAAGAGGTCAGTGTACGGTCAAAGCAAGCTAACTATGTGACCCTAGGTCATGGAGAAAGGAAATGCAAGCTGCGACTTTGAATCCTAACCCGTTGCACCTGCGGCTGTAAACTCCTCGGTACTTAGACCACTGATTTCAGAGAAGGGAAGGAAAAAAGAGACAATACCCTTAGTCATTTATCCCTTGTGCAGAGTAGCTAAAAGCCACAGTGTATTTTCTATGCTTCTGTAAGTCATATCAGTTTTTTCATAGTTGGCCTTTAACAGAAAAGAAGCTGGGTTGGGAAATAAAACTTAATTGTTTCAAGTTGTCTTTCTGAATAAGGCTTTGTTTTTACTTTGTTCTGAGTATAGTATTGAAATAGAATATAGCATTTAAATGAAACAAGGTGTTTGACCAATTGCTTCCCACCACTTGGTGACTGATGAAGTTTCATATCTTTTTTTTTCTCTAACAGTTACAGCACATTGAACATGGGCTTCCAGAGGCTAAAGTGACTTACCACATTTGTGCAGGTACCTACATATCCCTAAATAAATTTATATTCAGTGCCCCCATGTCACATCTGGAAGAAGGTACAGTGAGTCCAGGCTATCTAGTCTGAGTTGTACTGCCTAGGAGTCCACTGAGCACAAAATTGGGTTCATTATTGGCTCAAAAGAGGATGCTCACAAACTTACAATTCATTTATCAAAGGTATAAAATCATGAATTGTCAGAAGTTTACACTGTATCCACAATAACAAATATTTGTGATCTAAGTGAAAAAAGGCACCCTTAAAGCATCGTTAAGGAAATAGTACTGCAATATAATTCAACAGCCTGCCTTTTTGCAATTAGTGGATTATAGAAAATATCTGGGCAATAGTGAACAGTACAATAAAAATTTCACATCTACTATAGTTATCTGTATAGGCATTCATATTTTCCCACTTGCTTGGTTAATTCTAATTTACTTGTATTTTCTTTGTCGCCTATGTAGGAATTCTAACTTCTTTTTTAGTTGTTGCTTGCTTTTTAAAACTCATTTATTATCCTCACTTGACTTTTTTTTTTTTTTCATTGCTTTCAGAGAGAGAGGGAGGGAGAGAAAGAGACAGAGAAAGAGAAACATTGATTAGTTGCCATCTTGTATACACCCCCACTGGGGCTTGAACCTGTAACCTGGGTATGCAACCTGGCCAGAAATTGAACCTGTGACCTTTTGGTCTGTGGGATGACACACAACTAACTGAGCCACACCAGCCAGGGCTAAAGCTTATTTTAAAGTAAACTTTTATTTTGGAATAGTGTTAGATTTAGAGAACTCTTACAAAGGTAGTACAGATAGTTCCTGTATACCCTTTACCTAATTTCCCTAATTTTAACATCTTATGTAGGTCATGGTATATATGTCAAAACTAAGAAGTTAACATTGGCACATTAGTATTAAGTACACTAGAGGCTATTGCCCCTTTTTTTTCATTAATGAACTTTTCTGTTCTAGGAGGCAATTCAGGACACCACATCCTGTTTAGTTGCTTACTTTTAAAATTATTAGTTTACTGGCACAGTACCATTATTTGTTTACCTTCCATTCTTTATTTTAATAAAATACACATAAGATTACCATCTTAACCATTTTCAGATGTATAGTTCAGTGATATTTAGTGCATTCACAGTGTGCAGCCATCACCACCATCCATCTTTAGAACTTTTTCACCTGGAAAAACTGAAACCCCACTGAATACTAACTCCCATTCCTTCTTTCCTCAGCCTAAGGCACCATCATTCTAGTTTCTATGAATCTGACGACTAGGTTCTTTATGTAAGTGAAGTCATACAATAATTGTCCTTGTGCGTCTGACTTATTTCACATAGCATGATGTTCCCATTTCTCAATTATGGTTGACATACAATATTATATTACTTTCAGGTGTACATCCCAGTGATTAGACATATAACTTTCTAAGTGGTCATCCTGAGAAATCTCATATTCATTTGATCCCATACATAGTTATTAGACTATTATTGACTATATTCCATATGTTGTACTTTACATCTGTGTGATTATTCTGTAACAACAAATTTGTGCTTCTTAATCCCTTCACCTTTTTCATCAATCCTCCCAAATCTCCTCTCATCTGGCAACCATCAAAAATTTTCTCTGAATCCTATCAGTCTGTTTCTGTTCTTTGTTTTTTTAGATTCATTTGTTGAGTAGATATGTGTTGCCATTTTACTGTTCATGTTTTTGATATTTTTCCTTCTTAAAGAAGACACTTTAACATTTCACATAATACTAGTTTGATGGTGATGAACTCCTTCAACTTTTTCTTGTCTGGGAAGATCTTTATCTGTCCTTTGATTCTAAATGATAGCTTTGTTGGGTAGAGTAATCTTGGTTGCAGGCCAGTCAAGCTTTTCATCACTTTGAATATTTGCCAGTCCCTTCTAGCCTGCAAAGTTTCTGTTGAGCTCCCTTGTAGGTAACTAACTGCTTTTCTCTTGCTGCTTTTAAGATTCTCTCTTTGTCTTTAACCTTTTGCATTTTAATTAATATGTGTCTTGGTGTGGGCCTCTTTGTTCATTTTGTTTAGGACTCTGTACTTCCTGGACTTGTGTGTCTATTTACTGGGTTAGGAAAGTTTTCTGTCACCATTTTTTCAAATAGGTTTTCAATTTCTTGCTTTCTCTCTTCTTCCTGCACCCCCATGATGTCAATATTGGTACGCTTGACATTCTCCAAGAGGCTCCTTACACTATATCTTTTTGGAATCTTTTTTTTTTTTGCTTTTCTGATTGGTTGTTTTATGCTTCCTTATATTCCAAATTGCTGATTTGATTCTTAGCTTTATCTACTGTTGATTCCCTGTAAATTATTCTTCATTTCAGTTAGTGTGTCCTTCATTTCTGACAGTTCTTTTTTGTTGTTTCCATGTCCTTTTTTATGCTGTTGAAGTTCTCATTAAATTCATTGAGCATCCTTATAACCAGTGTTTGAACTCTGCATCTAGTAGATTGCTTGTCCCCATTTTGTTTAGTTCTATTTTTGGAGTTTTGTTCTGTTCTTTTATTTGGGACATGCTTCTTTGTCTCCTCATTTTGGCAGCCTCCTTGTGTTTGTTTCTATGTGTTATGTAGATCTGTTATGTCTCTTGGGCTTGATATAGTGGGCTTATGTAATAGGTATCCTGTAGGGTCCAGTGGAAAAGCCTACCCCATCACCTAAGCTGGCTTCTCAAGGTGTACCCCTTCCTCACCAATCCCCCACCCTGTGTGGACTGTGTACACCCTCCTTTTGTACTTGAGTCTTGATTGTTGTTGGCACATCAAAGGGAGGGATTTACCTCCAGGCCAATTGACTGGAAGGACCGGCTGTGACCACTCACCACCATGGAGAATCAGCTGTGCAGGGGCCTACTCCACAGAGCAGGAGTTTCTTCAGCAGGGCTCTGGTGTCTGCTGAATTGTCCCTTGGGTGTGCCACTGTGGAGGTGGTTGGGTGGTGCTTTGATGTGGCGTGAAGCTGTCCACCTGGTGCTCTGGATCTAGGGCCTCCCAGGAGGTGCAAGCTGAGGTCAGCTGCTGCCTGTGTTCTGCCCAGAGCCACATGGCATGAGCTACAAAGCAATCTGCAGATGGCTGCTACATGTATTGGGCTTGGAAGGGCTCAAGAGAGGCCAAGCTGTGAAGCACCACCAGCTGCTGCTGGTGCTGGGCCTGGGGCCACTTGGTTAGAGGTAAGTACCGAGGCACACTGAGGCTGGAGGCTGCTTGTTTGAGAGAATTTAGGAAAGTTTGAAGCATGAGCCAAGACAGGCCTTTCTTATGCAAAAGCCACTGGGAACAGCTTGAGTAAGCCCTTAAGTTTGGTGGGGCATGGTCTCAGGAAATCACCAGGGTGGGACAAACAGTAATAGTCTGGTTGATGGAGTCTCAGATATGGTGCCGCCTGCTGGCTCTGTTGGGGGAGGGTTCATCAAAGGAACAATGGCTTCTGCCAACACTTCTGTCTAGGAGAAAGCTGCCTCTCAACTCTCATCCTGATGCTAGACAATTCAGTTCCTTACTGTATTCCCTGGTGCCTTTCAAGCTGCTGCCCCAGCACTGGAGCTCAGGGGAGTAAGTTAGAGTTATCTGTGTGTGGACCCTTCAAGAGGAACTGCCTAGGACTCATTGTACTCAGCCACAATCTCCTCTGGTTTTCATAGCCAGAAGTTATGGGAACTTCTCAGCACTGGGCTGGGGGACCTGGTATGAGGGTGGGACCTCCTTGCTCCTCAGGGGGTTTCTCTGAAGCCAGAATATCCTTGATTTTTATCTGCCTCATGTGGGTGTGGGACTAGACTCTTTAGCATTTCTGCCCCTCCCACAAGTCTTGATGTGGCTTCTCCTTTAAATCCCTTGTTGTAGAACTTCTATTCAGCTAGTTTCAGGCAGTTCTGAATGATGATTGTTGTGTAGTTTAGTTGTAACTTTGATATGGTTGGTTGGTTGTAGGAGATACTAACCTACACCGCCATCTTGACTGGAAGTCTTTCCTTGTTATGGCTAAAAAATATTCCATTTTATGTATAGACCACATTTTGCTTATCCATCAATGGACAGCTGGGTTACTTCCACCTTTTAGTTATTGTGCATAATGCTGCTATGAACATGGCTATACAAATATTTGAGTCACTGCTTTCACTCCTTTTGGGTATTTACCCAGAAGTAGAATTGCTGGATCAGATGATAACTCTATGTTTAATTTTTTGAGGAATCTCTGCACTGTTTTTCACAGTGGTTGTACCATTTTACATCCCCACCAGCAGTGTACAGGGTCCAATTTCTCCACATTATCACCAACACTTGCTATCTTCTGTTTTTCTTTATGGTAGCCATTCTAATGGATGTGAGGTAGTGTCTCATTGTGCTTTTGATTTTCGCTTCCCTATATTTGTTTTTATAGTACATCTTGTATGGCACTGGGTTTCATTTACTAGTAATTTAGCTTGCTTTCCATGTTGAAAATCACTGAATTGGAGTCAGTGTTCACTGATACTAAAGTACTTTTGTTAAGCCATGAATAATTATACTTTTGGGGAATTAGAGGAATATTCTTACATAACTAGAACTTAAGATTTCCCTCTGGATTTTAGAGTCAGTCTGCTATATTCATGTGGATTAGATAGTATAGTTTTCATTAAAAGTCCACTTTAAAAATACTCTCAATGCATGTAAAATGAAAAGTCAACACCCCCCCCCCCAAAAAAAATGACCATATAAAATTGAAATTTCTTGAGAGCTTGTTTGGAGGTTCTAGCAGGGGAGTGGAGCTACTTGTATGCCTTTGACTGAAGACTGGTCCTCTCTTTTAGCATGGGGTGTTGTCCTCTTTGACTGAATGTGCAACTTCAGGAGAGATGCACAGGGATTGGTGAGGGAGGAAGGGGCACACTCGCCTAGCCAGCCAGATCAGCCAAATCAACCTTGGCAATCAATAGAGTGACAGTTGTCTCAGCCAGATTAATGGAACAGAACAGAGAGCCTAGGAGTAAACCCATGCCTCTGAACATTTCATATCTGACATAGGTGGCAAGAGCATACATACAGTGGAGCAAAGATAATCTCTTTGATAAATGCTGTTGTGAAAACTGGACTGGTACATGCAAAAAAGTGAAACTAGACCACTAACTTACACCATACACAAAAATAAACTCAAAATAGGTAAAGACTTAAATGTAAATTGCAAAACCATAAAAATCCTAGAAGTAGGATAATCTATGTAAGTAGATCTCAGATGTCCAACATAGAAATGCTTTTGATGATATATGTACTAAGCCACTGGAAACAAAAGAAAATGAACAGATGGGACTACATCAAACTAAAAAGCTTTTATACAGCTAAAGAAACCATCAGCACGATGAATAAGGAACCTACTGTATGGGAGAACACTTTTGTCAATGATACATCTGACAAGGCTTTAATCTCCAAAATATACAAAGAGCTAATACAACTTAATGCCAGGAAGACAACCCAATTAAGAAATGGGCCAAAGACTTGAATAGACACTTCTCCAAAAGGGAAATGCAGAGGGCCTGTGGACATGTGATAAAATGCTCAACATCATTAATCATCAGAGAAATGCAAAGTAAAATCTCAGTGAGCTATCACAACTGTCAGAAATGCTGCCATCTATAAATCAAAAGACAACGTGTTGGCAAGGATGTAGGAATGCAGATTGGTGCAGCCACAGTGGAAAACATTTTGGAGTACCCTTAAAAAAATTAAAGATGGAACTTCCTTTTGATCCAGCAACTCCACTTTTGGGAATATACCCTTAAGACCTCAAAATGCCAATACAAAAAAATATATTCACCCCCTATGTTTATAGCAGTGCTATTTACAATAGCCAAGATTTGGAAACTGTAAGTGCCCATCAGTGGATGAGTGGACAAGAAAGCTGTGGTACATTTACACAATGGAATACTATGCAGCAGTGAAAAAGAAGAGCCTGTTACTTTTTGCAACAGCATGGATGGACCTGGAGAAAATTATGATACGTGAATTAAGCAATTCAGTGAGAGAAAAATATAATATGATCTCACATGTAGAATCTGATGACCATAATAAACTAATGAACAAGATAGTAACAGAAGCGTAGATACATAAAACAGATTGACAGATTAAACAGATTGACAAACAGATTGCTGAAAAGGAGGGGGAGGGGATGGGATGAAAGATGATGAAGGGATTAATCAAAGAACATTTATGCAAAACCCAAGGACAACTATGTGGGGATTGGCTTGGGGTAGGGAGAAGGTGTACTGGGTGAGGGAGGGGAAGGGGAGTAAAGTGGGAGCAACTATAACAGCTTAAATGATAATAAAACATAAATGGAAAAAAATTGGAATGTCTTATACACCTTCATTTCTTAAGTTCTGGAAAATAATTAAAAAGAGAGAGAATGCCCAAATGTATTTTCTTATATTGTTTTCAGGAGTCAATACAGAATATTGGTTTTAAATGCTTTTGAACCCTCAGCACTTTTCAAATGGTAGAGCTGATGAGCATACATCACAGTCCTTTTTATACTCAGCAGAACAAAACAGGTTTCCTGCCCTGGATTTTGCCACTTGTTTGTATTATTATTTATAAGATGGCTGTGACTGATCATAAAGCCCCACTGGCTTTTGCCTTATAAGCACATGTTTGTTATAGAAAAAGTAGAAAATACAAATAAACTTTACCTATGCCATAACCCTGACAGTACCACTATCAAAATTTTGTTATATATCTGTCTACTCTTTTTCTATGTATGAATGTACCCACACATACAAATGTGCAAACTTTTAACATTAAAAAAATTTAAATGCAAAGATATGCTGTATTTTTGTCTTTCCAAGATGAATCATGTGAAATTCTTAGACACCTATTTTCTAAATAAAAATTGACAAAGGATGAAAAACATTTTCCATCATTTAGGCTCAGGGGTGTCCAACCTTTTGGCATCTCTGGGCCACACTGGAAGAAGAAGAGCTGTCTTGAGCCACACATTAAGTGCATTGTGACATGTAATCACAAAAAATTCATAATGTTTAAGTAAAGTCCTCCCCCCCAAATTTGATTATGTTAGCCATGTTTACATATAATTTTCTAAATTGTGATGCATCACTTTGTACTTCAATTGAGAAACATTTTCAGATAAAAGAGTCAAAACCACCTTACCCTCAGGTTTTATATAAAGATCTGTTAGGAGATGGCAGTTGGCAGGGTCCTGTAGACCTCTTGGGGAAGAGGGTATGCTTTTGTTTACTCTCCAGAATGACCTTTGGAACTGCCGGCGAAGACAGTGAAGCCATATCACAGGAGAGGCTTCCTGGGCCTTGACCCACCTCCACCCACTGGACTCGCCCTATCCAGACTTCTCCAAGCTGTGTGTCTTCCCCCTGAAGTAGAATTCCAGCTAGCACTCCTGGATTGATATTCAACATCACCTAAGAGGGACTTTTTCTACCAACTTAAAGGGACAAATTGATAAATAACAGCTGGAGCTACATCAGCAGCTGCAGGATATTCAACACTTAAC
>PVKM010014594.1:0-28834 GCA_004027735.1 Carollia perspicillata
TCTCATTTTATACATGATCTCCTTAACTCCTTACAGCAGTCCTGCAAAGTGTAGGTATTGCTCCATAAACAGATGAGAAAACTGGATAGAGTGCATGATTATAAGTGGTTTTATTGATGGGTTTGTGAAGGTTTCAGACATAACCACCTCTGTCATGTGTCAAGGGTATGAAGTATGACGAATACTCTAAAGCAGAGGTTGGCACACTATAGCCCAAGTCCAGTCCTTCTGCTGCCTGTTTTTGTAAATAAAGTTTTATTAGAACACAGCCACATCTATCATTTATGTATTGTTTGGCTGTATTGTCTATAGCTACTTTTGAAGCTACATTGAGTTGAGTAGTTGCAACAGAGACTGTAAGGCCTGCAAAGCCGAAGATTCCATCTGGCCCTTTGCAGAAAAGGGATCCCATGACCCAGGCTGTAAAGGAAGTGTGTGTGTGAGGGGCACTGGGAGCTCCAGGGAAGAAGAGCTGAGCCTGCTCAGGAGAGTTGGTGGAGCAAACCTTGCAGAAGAACAAATACTGAGTTGGCCTTGAAGGATGAGTAAGAGGTCCTCAAGCATATTGGGGGCTGGGGGTTCTAAGCACAGGAACCCCTTGCATAAAGGCATGAAAAAGCCTGGTATGCTCTGAAAAATGCCATAGAATACAATGCAGAGAGGACGAAGGAGAAAAGTTTGGGTGGGTAAATGGGCCAGAACTTGAGTTCCTACTGTATTCTATCAGGCAGAGGTTCTCAAACTGGTCTTCATACCACAAGTACCTGTAGAATGTTTAAAAATACACATTCCCAGGCTCCTGACTACTGAATTAGAAGGGTTGGGAATGCTTTGTTAATCTGCTTAAAAACCCCAAATAAGTCTAACCCAACTAAGCTGAAGGTTTGATGAGATACCACTGAGGGCTTCTGAATAGGCACCGAGGCAAAGGAGAGAAGGAGGGTGGTTAGATACCGCTGCCGGGTGACAGCACCTGCGGGAAGCTGGGCCACTGGAAGAGGAGGGGAAGGCAGGGTTGGTTAGGGTACATCCCCTGGAGGGCAGGGCCACGACTTACTAGATTTTTATATCCCCCACGGCACTTTGCATGAACAAGTGCTTACTAGGTATTTATTAACCAAATAATTATTAATTTTTGCAATTTAAGGGGTCACACACAAAATTTCTATAAAAGGCCAGCAAAATTTAACAGTTTAGACTTCATGAACACTTCCGTATCTGTTGTATATTCTTGTTTTGTTTCTTACAACCCTTTGAAAATGTGAAACCCATTCTTGGTTCAAGGGCTGTTCAAAAGCTAGGAGCCACAGGCTTTAGTTTGCCGACCCCTCTAGACCACTGCTCAAGTTCTAAGTTCACCAGTAAGGAGCGCAAGCACCAGAAAGTGACTTGGCTTGCCTGGTTGCATAGCCATTAACAGGATGAGGACCCAGATCCCAGCCCCTTCTACAACATGAGAAATTGGAAGTACCAAAACATTTGTATACATAATAAATGCCAAGTTCAGAGGAGGAAGGAGTAGGCGGTTACCACTCAAATGCAAAGGTTGCCTGCAGGAAGACTGAACAGTTCCTTGGGTGAAAATGACAGACCCAGTGGTTAAAATCAATTTTATCCCAGCACTAGGATAAGTAGATAGAAAACTTAAGCTGTCTGACTTTAATATCCTGAAAATGAAAAAAAATCCTTTGTCTCAAGTTATTCTTAGAAATAACTTTTGGGGGGATATGATCCAATTCAAAACAATGGAAAGTAAATAGTACAGCCACTTAGGTAATTGCATAGAAAACTCATGGAACTCAAGGAATTTTTTCAAGCCTATGCACTTATTAAGCAAATTGCTTCCACCACTTATTTGCAAAAAAGGCCAGACAGCCTTGAAAAGGAATATTTGGAGGGGGATGGTGATGTACACAGTGCTGAGTTTGAGGGGTGGTCCTCCAGCTGGGGGGCTGATGGCATGGAGATACCTGACCAGGATTGGGGAATCGGGTGTAGGTGAACCTCAAATGGGTCACAGCAAAACAAGGAGAAACAAGGACTGTAGGTGAGCCAAGGGCAGAACACAGAACGGCCCGTGATGAACTTGTTTCACAACTTGTCCTCTCACTGATCTCTCCTCAGATTACCCAAAGGCAAGTGGAACAGTTCTAATGGGGTTGAAGAAAAAGAGACTTGGGTGGAAGAAGACGAACTGTTTGATGTTCAGGGTAAGCTAGGAGACTGTCCTCGGGCTCTCCTTGACACTTGCTGAAGTATGAGATGTGTGTAACTATCACATAAATGTTCCAGAAACTGCTTGTCTCCCAACCAGAACAAGTTCAGTAGGCTCCCCATTGTGACTCCTGAGGAGTCAGTTCTATGTCCTCTCCCATTCAACAGTTGCAGACCGTCAAAGCAGCACTTTGTATCGAAAGAAAGTTCCTGGCTTTGTTTTAATAAACCCTGTATTTAATTGTAGTTGATGTTCTTCCTAGTCTTTTAATTAGAAAAGGGCATTCCTTACATATTTGTTTAAGTAAAAAGTCTCTTAACAGTTTCTCCATTTTTCTTAAGATGAGAAACTTGGCTTTTTCATAATTATTACTGAACTTCATGGCATTTCCATTAGAATCTCTCCCACCACATATTTTTTATTCTAATGGAAGTATGTAAGTGCTACAGCTTAATTTTGGAGATTCTAAGCACTTTTATAGCACAACAACAGTAATCTGTTGCCAATCCCTAGGTTTTGTCTTTAAAGAAGTAGCCTCAGTGGCAAAAACACGGTTGGCGAGATCCAGATCACAGGGAAAATGGGAGATTAGTAACATAAAATCAATAAAAATGACATTAAATATGTAAGAACGTCAGGATATAAAAGTTCTAGGAAACGTCCATTTTTAATGCAGTCTAGATTTGTCAGCTTTAGAAATCTCCCACTACAGTGTGAAATAGTTCATAATTTAAAAACAAATAATCTGCTCCCGAGACAACTTCCTCCACTGCGTAGGAAGCACCGTTGGGACAGTGGCAGACACTCTAGCAAGTATCATGTTTATGCAACTTTGCCTTTTCTTGCAGCTTTTTAACTGGCTCTCAATGTCTTGAAATGGCAAGTCTTTTATACTTGTACAGCCAGCCTCCTGTAGCCCTCTGGCCCTTTAAAAAATTGCCTTGGTCCATGTTTCTTGAGGCCTGGTCTCCTATATGGTGAAAGGGCAGAGCTTGAGCAGATCTCACATGGTTTGTCCATGTGAGAAGCCATAGTTGTTACCCCATTCTTTTGTTTAAGGAATTGAACCTACTTTTACTTATATAAAAATGATCAGGGATTTGAAAATTCTGGCATGAAACAGTAAAACTATGTTATTTCAAAACAGTGGCTTGCTGGCTGTTGTGACTCAGTGGATTGAGTGCTGGCCTGCTAACCAAAGAGTCAGTGGTTCGATTCCCAGTCAGGGCACATGCCTGGGTTGCAGGCCAGGGGGTTCGTGAGAGGCAACCACACATTGATGTTTCTCTCCCTCTGTTTCCCCTTCCCTTCTCTTCTGTCTAAAAATAAATGAAAACTTAAAAAAAAACAGTGGCTAGCAAGGGGTTATTAAGGCAGAAGTTATATATGTATAAACAGGTATATGTATTAGGGTTTTAAATAACACAGTCCCTCGGTAACTTTACAAAATGCTAGTTTTATTAAAGAGCCTGAATCCATCATTAACCAACATTTATTGAATGCTTTTTTGTAAATATTTTCTTTGTACAGATTTCCAAAGGACAAAACAAATTATGCTTTAGTGATATCCTTTGTTTTCTCAGAGATTGTCAAATATGAATCAGGCTTTCCCTTTAGGGACATTGTGTCTTTTTGTGGTGGTCTGTGCAGAGAAAGGTGAGCTCTGAAATGAGTCTACTTTTCATGTTTTCCAGCAGCACCAGATGAAGAGAGTACAACCAGTGTAACAAAAAAGCAGGTAATTTTAAATTCTCTTATCTAATCTTTTCTGATTGTGTGGGTAGAACAGACGTAAAATAAGTACCCACATCTCACAGATCGATGACCAGGCAAAAATATTGTTTGCATTTTTCTGATGATCCAAACTAAGTTAAATAGAGTAAGTCCTTGAATAACATCCTTCCATTCAATGTCTTTTTGTTATACTGTTGAATATAGATGCTGTAGAAACTTAACCCTTGTTTATATCAACTAGCCTATGGTAAAATTGGTTTTGTTATACATCTGTATGCTTACAGTCGCAGAACCTATCAATGACGTTATGTGAGGACCTACCATAGTTACCCTCTGGAAGAAAAAGCTAGTTGGACAGAAATCTGACACATTTTCCTGACCATGAGCAACACACATTTGAAGTTTGAATGCAGAAGTGATTATTAGTTGAAGATGAAATGGCAGGACATTGAAAATTATTGAATGTACAAATCCAGTGTTAATTTATTATCTGTATTAAACCCTTCTGTTGGGTTTAGATTATTCTCTTAGGATTCTTGAGTTGACCTCTTCACTGTTTGAAAATGTGAGTAAGTGGAGAGAGGGGTGATAAATCTTTGGTTTTCTTTTGCAGAAGTGGACTGTAGAAGAAAGCGAGTGGGTCAAGGCTGGAGTGGAGAAATTCGGGGAAGGAAACTGGGTTGCCATTTCTAAAAATTACCCATTTGTTAACCGAACAGCTGTGATGATTAAGGATCGCTGGCGGACCATGAAAAGACTTGGCATGAATTGAAACAAGCTTTCGTTTCCACAGGATTCACAGGAGTATGGTTCCTAATTAATAGCCAGATAGTCTGCTCTTTCTTTCAGAAGCTGGGCTGGGATGAAAATTTTGGGCATCCTCATGCGATGTGGGAAAGGTCCCAGTTCTACTTCATCACTGTTGGAGATCATGGAGCTGAAAGACAAAGCCAAGTCTACCCTATGTCCTTGGCAGAGATGCAGGCAGACAGCTTGTACAGTGCCAGAATATCATTAGTATTTCCCTTCTTCAGTGGTTTGCTTGAATTTAAATCCCCAGTAATCAGTAGAACCTTCTCCTAGGAATATGGTGGAGTCTGTTAGGAGCACTTAGGACTCCATGACCTGTTAAAACCAGCAACGTGAGCATTATTTGGAGTGAACTTGTTCTAGGTAAAGCTTTGGCCTCCTGATGCAAATGCAAAGGAACTTCGTCTGTCATGAGCCCGGGCTAATGATGAGAGACCAGTCGTGGTGGAATCAGGGTCCCTTTAAAAACTGTTTAGCCCGTTGTGACATCAACACCTAGACCTGGTCTTGGCATTTGCTCTTACTATTCGCTGGACTACATAGGCAGGTTTAACCTCCACTTCTCATGTGGTTGAACCAGTGTGTTTTTTGGTGATTGTAGAAAAGCTTAGCCCCTTCCCCATTCTCTCTTCCCAGTTCCCTTCCCTATGCTGGACTTTTAAAGCTTAAAAAATCCTGATTGAATATAAATGCCTAATTCCATTCTTTATGAAATGGTTGCTTCCACCTGATTCCCTAATTGTGCTGTGTGTTAGTGTCTTGCACTGAAATTCAACATTTCCTTCTCCTTTTGTACTGTGTTGTGCTTGCCGTCTCTCTTGAACATCCTTAAAGACTGTCTTTTTAGCAAAAAAAAAAAAAAAATCAGTAAAGTGTTTTATGTAATTATTTTTAAAAATTTGAGAACTAATTGTCCATACCTTACAGCATTCTTCATTAAAGTCTTGCTTCTCTCAAATTTAAGTAGCTGTTTAATTGCAGCACAGCATGTATGAACACGTTAAACAAATTTTGCTGAGCCATGTTGACTGTTAAAACCGCCGATGTCAAACTGTATTGGATATTCTAGTCTTTGGAAGCTCTGTTGAACCCTTTCTCACTTTTGAGTGAAAGATATAAAGAAATGCTAAAGTTTTAAAATTTATCCTGTAGTTACAAGTTAGAAATTTTGTACAGCTCTATTACCTGTTCACTATGTGTTTTGGAATTTAGAATTACTGTTTTTCTGCCAACTAACCCCAAATGAAACTACAGTGAGAACTTATCTCCTCTCAATACAGCCACCTCCTCCTGATCTGGTTGCAGCTCATGTGGTCTCCCTCTGAATTGGATTCGGATCCAGAAGCTTTTCTCCCCTCAACTCCCACCTCATTAAGATGGCCCTCTCTGGGTAGAAGAGTGAAACTGTGATGCAGTTAGGGAAGCGACATATCCTAATCAGCATTTCTCAAACTGGGAAAACGCATAGGTCCACGAACATTTTTAAACTCAATGTCAGTGCTATACTGTTACTGAAATGTGTGCAAACAAAAAACTAAGCCTACAGCTTCTAGAGAACTATAAAACTTACCGTGTACTGTTGACTGTTTTGTTGACTCTAAGTCACTGCTCACAACACGAGCAGTGTAAAAACTGTGGCAGTGGTGGGACCCGGGTGGGGGTGCCTGTGCCACTGTGTGGTGGGAAATGATCCCCATCTCCCACCTCCACCTCGACAGGACTGCCGCAGAGCCCCTGTGGCTCCAGGGTGCTGCGATATCATTTGGCCTCTGTTAGAACTGAACACAATGATAAAGTCTGTTCTTTACTTACTAGTTTGTGATAATTCAAATATTACCACTTGGAGTCAATGTGGTGAATTCTGAAGCAAGACTTGGTTAGAAACTATTAATGCTGTTTTATTTTTTTAAGATTATGGCTGAAAACATTTAGGCATTGGCAGAACCCAGAGACTGACAGAAACACTGTCCTCCTGGCTAAGAGTGTGAGGCCCACGGAGAGTGCCACCCGTGCTTGTGGGATGGCAAACCACCCACTGGGGTCTCTGATGTCCATTTCTGTCTTCCTTCATCCATTTAATTTTTTTAAAGATTTTATTTATTTATTTATTTAGAGCGAGGGGAAGGGAAGGGGAGAAACATCGATGTGTGTTGCCTCTCACACGGCCCACATTGGGGACCTGGCCTGCAACCCAAGCATGTACCCTGACTGGGAATCAAACTGGCGACCCTTTGGTTCACAGCCTGAGCTCAATCCACTGAGCAACACCAGCCAGGGCATTTAAATTTTTTTAAAGATTTTATTTATTTATTCTTAGAGGAGAAGGGAGGGAGAAAGAGAGGGAGAGAGACATCAATGTGTGGTTGCCTCTCATGCACCTCCTACTGGGAACCTGGCCCATAACCCAGGCATAACCCAGTCAATTAACCCATTGACTGGGAATTGAACCGGTGACCCTTTGGTTTGCAGGCCAGCACTCAAGTCACAGAGTCACACCAGCCCAAATGTAAATGTAAAAAAACTTACATTTTTTAAAAGATTTTATTTATTTATCTTTAGAGGGGAAGGGAAGGAGAGAGGGAGAGAAATATCAATGTATGGTTGCCTCTTGTGCATCCCCTGCTGGGAACTGGCCTGCAACCCAGGCATGTGCCCTAACTGGGAATTGAACCACGATCCTTTGTATCGCAGGCCCGCGCTCAATCCACTGAGCTACACCAGCCAGGGCTTCCATTTACATTTTTGCACACACTTTCATGTTGTGCTCTGTTCTCAAACTGCAGCATTGGGCAGGAAGAAGTCCATTGAAATGGATGTTGCCCCGTGTGTCTTACTAGAGTAGTAAGTTATTACCTAGCAATTTGATAGGAATAAGAGAAAAATCTCCCTGGCCAAATTCTCTCTGTATATTCAGTTGGTTGTAAATAAACTTAACTCAATATTTATCCCCAGGAAGCAAGAACTAAAAAAATGACAGCCAAAAGGAAGGATGGAAATACCTCTTCAGAAGTAGTAGATTCTATCTAGCACCCATGAAGTGGCTTTTGTAAGCCACTGAGTGTTTTAGGTGAAAACAAAGCAAAAAACTCTTCCTGTGAGCCAAACATGGGGGTATCGTGCCAGTTCTATTATGGAATATCTATGCATGGCCCTGGAACTGGCCCAAGTGTGATTTGTAGAGTTAATGATTACCCCAGCAAACTACTTGGTTCCTTTGGGCTGCAGGCAGTTCACTTGCAGAGGAGTTTCAAGGAACCAGCATGTTCCCTTTGCTTGTTGGGGCTGGACTGGTGGTTCTGAACCTGGTGGCCTCTACTAGGAGCCAGAAGACGGAACCCCTTAGTGACTCTGGGGTCCAGCCACTCTTTCGAGGAGCAGATCGGCATGACTTTGCCATCATGATCCCTCCAGGAGGCGCAGAATGCTTTTGGCAATTTGCCCACCAGACAGGATACTTTTATTTCAGTTATGAGGTGGGTACCTGGGCTCTTCTGGCCATATGGGGGTCTTGTTTTTTGTTTGTTCCCTTTTGTAAAATGGGTCACAGTTTTAGACTAGCATGAGGTTCTGGTTGTCTTTATTAAGCTGTGATTCTCCACCTATTAATGAAATAGAACTGCAGGTGGATGGAAACTCCTGATGGGTGACTAATCCCTAAAACATATGGTTTCTCAAATTGGGGGCCACCGAAGTGTGCTTAAAGCCATGGGACAAACAGGGTACCTCTTCCTGGAGAAATAACTGTCACAACCACTAGGTTGTGGAAGTGAAAGGGGAGAGAATACATTTTTAAAATAATAAAATAATATGGAAATGGAAAGTCCCATGAACTTTCGAGAGACCCGGACAATTAAAAAAAAGTTTATGGAGTTGAGACAGCAACATTTACTCTTGACTTGACAGGTAATTCTGGCAAACTAGAGAATCACTGGCTCAAGATTTCTCTATTCAGCCAGACAGTCCTGTGTGTGTTAGGAAGGTGAATGTTTCCAAGGCGCCTGTTCACAGGCCAGGTACTTTCATCCACACCACAGTGCCCAAGGACGGTCTGCTCAACAGTCAAGTTAGAGGCTGTTCATTTCCTTTGTTCTTTATCTCAGAAACCTGTTAACTTTCTAATTTTGTTTAGAGTAACAGATTGCATAAAATGACCTTATTCCACTCCACTGTAACTTAAATTCATTTTAAATTAGAACTTTTTCTTATCTCTAAATTTATGATAGAAGAGTAGCTATAGTCAGCTCACTGTAGCTATCAAGATCCAGCTTAACAGCAAGTGTCCATCAAATGCCTTATTTGCTGTCAAGTGTGAAATAAGCCTAAGTATCTGATGACAACACCAGGGAGCTCAAAACCAAGCCAGTTCAGTAAAGAACTCTACAATTAGCCCTGGCTCAATGGATTGAGCACCAGCCTGTGAACCAAAGGGTCACTGGTTCAATTCCCAGTCAGGGCACCTGCCTGGGTTTCAGGTCAAGTCCCCCGGAGGGAGGGGGTGGGCACATGAGAGGAGGGAGTTCTTTCTCCTTCCACCCCCTCTTTAAAAATAAATAAAATCTTGTAAAAAAAAGTCTACAACCAGAATCTTACACACCAACTGATACAGGCCAGCTGTATGGTCTGTGACTTGTCCTTCACAAGAGTGCTATCCTATCAGCATCTGGGGCAATTCTGTGTCCCTCAATACCAATTCTAACATGGCAGGATGTTCAGCTTTGCAGTCCCTCCCCACCCAGCCAACACCATTGATGTCTCAATCCAAATTCCCAGAAGGGTTTGGGCAGTACCATCGATGACTGAGAACCACTGTGCTGATGACTGTGGGATGTCACTCTTACCACTTAATTAGCTTCTTGGTGATGAATCAGGGGCTCTTCTCACTCTTTAATGTTTTGGCAGGTTCAGCGGACAATGGGAGTGTCACATGACCGGCATATTTCTGCCACTGCACATACCCCACAAGGTTTTCTCATAGAAACCTCTCAGAATGTTCGGGGCCAGATTAACTTCTATACCCAAGAGACAGGTCTGTTTTCATTATCACAGCTATTATAATAATCATAGGTTTCTTTGAAAATGGGAAAATAATGAGGAAGTACTGAAATTAAGTACCTGAGATGTAAAAACCCTGGCTTTTTCAGATAGGGATGGTGAAACAGTAGGAAAAAATGGAGCCTAGGACACCAAAAACCAGTTTTCCTGAAGACTGTCAATGGCCAAGTGGCAGTCCTCTGGCAGTTTGGGGGCAGTCTCCAGGTGACTAACTGTAACTCCAAAGTCCAGAAGCTCAATTTTATGTCATCATCTCCAACTGACCAGAATATGAGAAAGTGACCAAAAAACCCATTTAAGATACAGAATTCCAATTAGCAAATTTATTATGGGATAACATCTCTTTCCAGTCATGGGATACATAAGCCAGTTCCAAAAAGCAGACTCACAACAAAAGGAAATGCACGGCCATGAAAAATATCTATATTCCACAACAAAGCATTTCTCTAGTCACCTGAAAATTCCTATAGCCTGTCCCCATACAGCTCGAACTTGTCCCCACCCCAGACAGCACCAGCTGCACTCTCTACTGGCCAGGTGTACAAACAAATATGTTTCTCTACAGGAACATAAGACAATCATGTAGAGCACAGGATACTCTACTCAGCATTATAGAATATTTAGCATTTGGTGGCCCCTGCACGCCAGTAGTGCCTTCCAATCATTTTAATAAACACAGTGCCACACCTTTCCAATCCCGCTGCTCCCCACTCCCACACACACAAGGGGAGGCAACCCCAGCAGAGAACCAGCACCCAAAACCATCAGTCCTGATACACACGACCTTGCAGTTAGTTACTCCAGCAGGATGGTTTCTTTCACCACACATCAAGTTTCCCCTAGTTTCAAGTTCAAGATGGTATCCCCCAGCTCTAATGGTATATAAAAAGCAATCAAACACCTTCCCTTAAATTAATTTCAACTCAATTTGAGAAATTTCTTATTAAATAAAATGTTGAAAAAGAGGAAGGAAACAGTTTTCAGTATAGAACTAGCTAGTAATATTTGTAAAGCAATCATTATACCTAATATTCAGTAAATAAGTTTCCTGTAGGATCTGTATCTTTCTTCCACATCAAAAATTGTATCTTTGTACTCGCTAAGTAAAAAGAAGGTGCTAACGTAGCACACTGACCACTGGAGAGCAGACAGCTACTAAACCCAGAGGATGGAAGATCAACAAAGGGCGGGAGACCAAGACTCGGTGGTGATCTAGGGATTCTTACAGGTTTTTATCAACTTTGTCTACAAAATCAGCAAAATCACTTTCGTTCTGTGCAAGTGTACCTCAATTTTGGAGTCTTCTATGAGGGGCCTGAGATGGACCACAAACAGAAGAGTGAGAGAAAACAACTGAATGATACTCTGGATGCAATTGAGGTAATTGCTTTGTGGGAGAGAAACATCCGTGGAAACTGATTTTAAATGTGGAGGAAAGATAAAAAATACGGGAGTAGTTATCACTTGATCCCAGCACTCATTTGTGTAGAAACCAACCAGGCAAGGGGATTTGAAGCCTTTCATTTTTATGACTTGGAGCTCTTGAAATTCTTCCTTTGGTTTACACCAGGGATTGGCAAACTATGGCTCACAGGCCAAAGCTGGCCCGCTCCCTTTTTTTTTTCCCAATTTAGATATAATTCATCATTTTAAAGTATACAATTCAGTGGTTTTCAGCATATTCCCACGGTCCTGAGACAATCACGAGTATCTAATTCCATCACAGTTTCATCACCCCACAAACACTCCATACCGATTAGTCACTATCCATTCCCCGCACCTCCCACTCTGGCCTCTCACTAGTCTACTGTCTACAGCTTCGCCTATTCTATTTAATATGAATGAAATCACAGTGTGGCCTTTTGTGTCTGGCTTCTTTCACTTAGTATGCTTTCAAGGCTCATCCACATCGTAGTATTTATTAGTATCTCATTCCTTTTTATGCCTGAATAATGTCCTACTGTATGGATATAACACATTTACACACTTATCAACTGACAGGCATTTGGGTTATTTCCTTTTGTGCTATCATGAATAATGCTATGAACATTTGCATACGAAGTTTGGTGTAGGCATGTTTTCACTTTTTGTATATATACAAGTACTGTACTCTACTGGGTCACAGAGGCTAAACCATTTTACACTCCCACTGGGGGTGAATGAGGGCTGCACTTTCTCCACATCCTCACCAACATGTTCATTCTTATTAGCCTCCCTAGTGGTGTGAAATGGTATCTTCTTCTTTAAAAAAAAAAATTTATTTATCTTTTAGAGATGAAGGGAAGGAGAGAAATATATCAATGTATGGTTGCCTCTTGCAGGTCCCCTGCTGGGAACTGGCCTGCAACCCAGGCATGTGCCCTGACTGGGAATCCAAGTGTGGTTGTTTGGTTCGCAGGCCCGCGCTCAATCCACTGAGCTACACCAGCCAGGGCTGAAATGCTATCTTCTGATTTTGAGTTGTCTCCCTAATGACACTGAACATCTTTTCATTTGCTTTTCAGCCATTTATGTATCTTTGGAGAAAAAACTAAATACTGTGCTCACTTTAAAATCAAGTAGTCTCTTCTTGAGCTCCGTGTTTTATATATTGGCTCTGTGCGTATGTATGTATATGTGTGTGTGTGTACATATATATATATAAAACCTGGATATAAGTCCCTGACTGATATGGTTTACAGGTATTTTCTCCCATTTTATGGGATATCTGCACTTTCATGAGGCTCTCCCGGATGCACTGACGTCCACTGCCTAGTTTTGTAAATGAAGTTTTATTGGAACACAGACATGCTCAATTGACAATTATATATGGTCTCTGGCTTTTTGGTGCTACAATGACAGAGTTCAGTAGTTGCAAGAGACTGTTTGGCCTGCAAAACCTGAAGTATTTACTATACTATCTGGCTCTACAATAAGTTTGCCGGCCCTTCTACCACATGCAAGAGCTGGAGACACCACCCAGGACATGGTAACAGTGCTGAGTGTGTACCTAAATCTAGAGATCTGGAAGAGCTCTCTGGTTTCAACACTGAAGTTTTCCATTAAAAAAGTTCAACATAGCCCTGGCTGGTGTGGCTCAGTGGATTGAGCACCAGCCTGTGAACCAAAGGGTCACCAGTTCGATTCTCAGTCAGGGCACATGCCTCTGTTGCAGGCCAGGTCCCTGGTGAGAGGCAACCACACATTGATGTTTTTCTCTCTCTCTTTCTCCCTCCTTTCCCCTGTATAAAAATAAGTAAAATCTTAAAAAAAAAAAAAAGTTCAACATAAAGTCCAGGCCATTTTCCTGTACATCTAAATTACCATTTATTAACTACAACAGCTGCCAACTTATTGCATGTCATAAGTTCATTTAAGTTACTCAATTTCCAGAGAACTCAGTGCTGGTGAGCACCCAGGTGAGTAAAGATGGTGGGCATGGGGGCGGTAAGGAGGAGCCCTTTCCTTATTTCATTGTCTGTCCCACAGGAAAGTACCCGAAAGGTACAGAGAAATATCTTTCACATGTGGCGATACTACAACTTTGCCCGCATGAGGAAAATGGCTGACTTTTTCCTTCTTCAATCAAACTATAACTACGTGAACTGGTGGTCGATAGCCCAGAGCCTCGTTATTGTTCTTTCCGGGGTCCTGCAGCTGTACTTCTTGAAGCGTCTCTTCAATGTCCCAATGACCACAGACACAAAGAAGCCAAGATGCTAAGCTAAAATAACCATAGCAACTCTCTCCTTCTGGGGCAGAAGCTTGTCAAAGCTTTGGTTAAATCAGCTTTTTAAAATTACTGGGAAAAATTAAATTTCTCCTCTTAGGAAGTTTTAGTTTATTGCTCTCATCTACAGGGGCAAAATGGCAATAAAGAAATAAAAATGTGTAAGTTTTGATGGTGGCTATTTTTAAAGTTTAATCAAACTTTAAAGTTTACCATCAAAATACTATTCTTATACTGTGATCCCTTAACCTTCACTAAGTCTACATAGACGTTAACAGAGAACTGTGGAAGGGAGAATAGTTGAAACAAAATGGGACAAAAACATATAAAACCCAGTTTTTATATGGGTTTTGTATGTTGCATACAAAATCAGGAGTTGGTAGAATGCTTTTTTGTGGTTAAAAAATGCTTTATTTTTAGAGATGTGGCCTTTGGAATTTAAAATAAGCAGTATATTCATTAGAGAAGTTGTTTTACAATACAGGTAGTTTTAAAAATATATGCAAATGTTTTTCATTTAAAAATATTTTAATCTAAAAATGATTTCATGAAGTGGAGGGAAGAACAGAGGAGGTAAATTATTTCAGAGTCTCTGGTTAGTGTTTTTTGTCCAGTGCAGTTACGGTGAGTAAAGGCTCATAAGGAAAATGTTTGAGGAAACCAAGTTGATGGAAATAAAATTCAACCTGAGATCATACCATCCACGAAAAACAAAGACTGAGAAAACAGCTTGGAAAAATCAAAATAATATAATCAAATTATACTCATTAGATCCTACTCTTAGTAGCAGCAACACTCAGTATATGCAACATAAAAATAATTCTCAGCATTTATTTAATACCTATCATTTGCCAGGCACTGTGTTAGGTACTTTACAATCATGATTTCTAATTCTAAAAACCATTCTTAGGTAGATGGCCAAAGCTGTTTTTTGAAACAGAAGAAAATGAAGCTCATGAAAGTTTAATGACTCAGATAAAGCATCATATAGCTGACAGGTGTTAGAACTAGGTTTTAAATCCAAGTTTTCTTCCACACCACGCAGAACCTACCATAAAGAAAATCATCAGAATAAACTGCTTAGTATTTTATCCAAATTTCACTCGTAAAATCCCACTCATGGCCTATTTGGATACGGCAATATCTATCTTTCATAGTATTAATAAATAAATAAGAAAACTTACGTTATCATGAGTTTGGAAAACAGTGTTATCACAGATAACAATAAAAAGCTATTCTTGTGCTCAATTCCAATGACCTAGAACCTTTTACTGAAAACAAGAAGCCCTCTGATTAAAATATAAAACATAGCATTCTATTTAGTAACAAACACAAAAATCCGAAACTCCATTTTTGAACCATTTCCGCTTAGTTAGAATCCGGCCTGCATTTGTCCATAATAGAATATAAAGCTAACAAGTCCCTGGAGAGGTCAGCGTTGACAAAATTCAACATGATGGTGGAACCTACACAGACACAGGAGACAAAGCTAGGCCCTTCCACACAGCCATAAGTCCTCGCGATGATTTCGTTTTAAGTCAATGTCTCTTCGTGTCGCACATACTCCCCAATGTCTGCTTGATGAAATACCACAATCGCCATGGGGTCTACTTTCCTGCAGTCTTGTGTAGACTTTGCTGCCACCCCAAAACCCTGGGATTCAAAAGAAGAGACACTGATTCACTCAAGTCATTCAATAAGCATGCATGGAGGGCTGGAAAAATAACAAAGATGAAAAAATACAGTTCTTTGAGAAATTCAAAAGCTGCAGAGAATTTAGTCTCTCAAGCCCACAGTCTGGAAATACATCCTTCGTGAATAAAGATTCTTAATCTCTGTAACAGCTACCATCTGTACTCACCAAAGGGATGTCTGCCATGGAATACACCACCACTCCCTGGTACTGAGCAGTATTTTCAGTGATTCGACCCAGTCCGGATTTTAACACATGGTTCCCATACAGGAAAGACTGCTCTGCTCCAGGCTTTATCCACACTTTGTACTATAAGAAAGAGAATTAAATCCAAGACACATAAAAGTGCTAATAGTTCCTTCCCCGCAGATAAGCTAGCTGGCTGTAGCTGATTTCTTGAAAGCATCTTAAGAAAAAGATGCATGTTTCTCTCAAACTGTTCACCCCCTAAACAGAACTGCCAGCTTCTTTCCTCCACTCTACAAGCAACTTCTCCCACGAAAGGTTAAACAGCGCTTTTTCTGGACCCACTATGCTCCTCCTCACAGCCACCTATTTGCTTTTCGATCTTCAGCTGGGTTTGCACAGGCTTTTCTCCTTTGCTGGAGATAATTAAGAGCACTCCCGCCCCACAGCCCTAAGCATGCCCGAACAGTTAAGACCTACACGCAACTCCACGTGCTGACGCTGATTCCCAAGCACTGCTGGGGACTCTGTGGCCGAGAAGCTGCCCACCTATTAGCGTTCTGAGATGGCCCTCATCCCTGACTTCCTCCATCCCCAGTGGACGACTGGAAACCACCCCACAAACCTTGGCATAGGGTGCAAGGTAATCCAGAGCTGTGATGTGCAACCGGAATTTGTGGGTCTTCGTGAATTTTCCGAAGCAGGTCCCCAGCGACACCAGCTTGTCACCGGAGATGTTGGCGGCCAACTTCAAGATCTTTTCACTAAAAGGATAAATGAGAGGTGTCATATACGACCGCTGGTGGGACCCAGGCCCCCACTCGGGGCCATGCTGCTCACCCTGCCCCTCCTCACCTCACGTAGTACACCCGGTCGTTGTGCAGCCTGAAACAGTAGGTGCCGTCAGGCCTGTCGACCAGCAGTTGCAGATTCTCCCCGATGCTGTAGGTAAAAAGAGGACTGGAGGCCACGTGCGAACGGACTGGTCCCGGTCCCGCGTCCCACTCCACCCCAGCCCCTTCTCACCACATGCACTCTCTCCTCTACCCCGCGCGCTCTTACTATTTCGCTATCTTCTCAAACATGACACGGGTCTCCTCTTCAGTCAAAGGCCGCATTTTCCCGCTGTTGCCACACCAGCTCCTCGTGTCTCAGTCGCCGAAAGCGGAAGTCAGCCTCCAGCCTCTCCGTGGGTTCAAACCCTAAACCCCACCTCTCTATCGCTTCCCAAAGCTGCCGGATGAGAAACCGTAGAGAACGGAAGTGTACCTCCGTTGCTTCCGGCCCTAGATCCGGAGCCAGCGCCCTCTGTGGGCCTAAGGGGGAAGTGACGCTGCTGCCGGAAAGATGGCGGCGATGGCGACAATTCCGTATTCCACTCCGGCGTCTGCCATGGCCTCTGCATCTTCCATTTCAGCATCCGCCACAGCCACCGCAGCGGCTCTCGGGGAAGTGGAGGATGAAGGGCTCCTGGCATCGCTGTTCCGGGATCGCTTCCCGGAGGCCCAGTGGCGGGAACGGCCCGACGTGGGTCGGTACCTCCGGGAGTTGAGCGGCTCCGGGCTGGAGCGTCTGCGGCGCGAACCCGAGCGCCTGGCGGAGGAACGGGCCCAGCTGCTACAGCAGACGCGCGACTTGGCCTTCGCCAACTACAAGACCTTCATCCGCGGTGCCGAGTGCACCAAGCGCATCCACCGCCTGTTTGGCGACGTGGAAGCGTCGCTCGGCCACCTGCTCGACCGCTTGCCCAGCTTCCAGCAGAGCTGCAGGTGCGGCAGGCCCGGTGCTAAAGGGGCTTTTAACAGCTGTAATAAGTGCCATTTACCATGATAGAGATAGCTAACACTTACAAAGTGCTTACCATGTGCCAGGCTCTCCTCTGAGTACTTTATTACTCTATTTAAACTTCACAACCGCTTTTGAGGTAGGTACTGGTTTCCCATTTTATGTATGAGGAAGTTGAGACACGGAGAGATTAGTGACTAAGGGCACAGGTATAGTAAGTTTCAAAGCTGGAACTGGAACGTAGCCGCACGACTGTCCCACAGAGGGCTGTGTAAGCACTAAATAAAGAGAATTCCTGCAAAGCACTAAGATTTTGGCCTGATACACTTAACTGTTTACAGTTGGCAGCTTAATATATATGCATATTTATGTGAATATACATATCTATGTAAATATACATGAACACACATGTAGATACAACACATACAACAGCTCAGACTAGAAGTTATCTGCTCCAAAACGTTCATTGATTGGAAGCTGACAAGGAAATCCTCGCACTTGGGGGTAGCAAAAATTATCCCCCAAATCCCTCTTTTTTGAGCCATTCTGCTTCCCTAGATCCTCAGTCCATTATCCCTAATCCTGGCTTCCAGCCTTTCATGATAAAAGTTGTAAGTTTTGAGTCTTTGGATATTTGACCATAGCTTTTACACCCTTCCATCCACCCCAGGATAGGGGACTTCATAAAGCAGATCTCTGCCTTTACGGAGAAGAAATGGAAACTGGTGAGAACTGGGGTTAAACAATAGCACAGGAATACATTAAGAGACTGAGGGAACTTGGGAGTAAGGTTGTAGCCTCTAGGCTAGTTGGTTATTTTGAAAAAAAGTATAGCTATTAAAGGAACATTTACTCTGAGTCAAGTTCTCTGTTAAATGCTTTATACACATCATCTCATTAAATCTTCACATCCTTATGACTTGGGTCCTATTACATTACCAATGAGGAAACGGCTATGAAACTGCTAGTTAAGTGGCTTATCTGGGTTCAGATCTTTTTATCATTTATTAGTTGTGTGATCCTGAACAGGTTGCTTAACCTTTCTGAGATTAAAGTTTCCTTGGCGCACTTACAGGTTTGGTGTGAAGACTGAATCAGTTATACCATCCAGTCCAGTGCCCAGTTCATAGTAAATTATAGTTAAGGTTGGGGTACAGAGCAATGAGCAACCAACATTCTTCTCATTGTACTAGGAACTTTGTGAAAGAGGCTGAGGAGATTAGCTCCAACCGCCGGATGAACACCCTGACTCTCAACCGGCACACAGAAATCCTGGAAATCCTAGAAATTCCTCAGCTCATGGACACCTGTGTCCGGAACAGCTATTATGAAGAGGCCTTGGAGCTTGCAGCCTACGTACGCCGACTGGAAAGGAAATACTCCTCCATCCCTGTCATCCAGGTAGCCAACTTCCCCAAAGAACTCAAACTGATGTTCTTGGGATCAGTGATTCTGTGGTAATCACTGAACCTTTAGGCAGAAACTGTAGGGAAACTCCACATGTTTCACATCAGTTTCTGCCAGCCAGACAGGTCTGAACATTAAACATTCATTCATTCATTTATGCAACTGAGAAATATTAATCTTGTGTGCCAGGCTTTGATCTAGGTCCTGGGTGTACAATGTGAACAAAGCAGACAAGGCGCTGGCTCTCATCAGTGTAAGATGATCCTTGTCAAAATAAACAATGTGATCCTTTCAGACAGTGGTTAATCGTGGAGAAAACACACCAGAGAACGGGGTAGGAGCAGACCAGGGTGAATTACTCTAGGGAGATCGGTCAGGGAAGGCTCTTCTGGAGAAAGAACATTTAAGCTGAGACTCTGATGATGGGAAGGACCCAGCCACACGTAGATGTGAGGGGAGAGAGCAAACCGGAAAGTGGAAAGAACAAGTACAGCAGGCTGAGGGGGGAAGTTGGCATGTTAAGAAGTACAAAGACAGCCCGTGGGACTGGACTGCAGTGAGGAAGGGGAGAGCATGAGGAAGCTGGCGAGGTTCTGTAACTCCGTTGTAATTCCCATTTGGTCCTGGAAGGAGGTTAGTGTAGCTTCCACCTACTCTGTTGCCATCTTGGATCTCTGCATGTGTCAGCGCTAGGAAATCTGCTTCCTGGGTCAGGGAAGCAGTGGGAATGTGGGTCTGTAATGTTCAGGGTTGGTGGAATGGGTCCCAGAGAGTGCCTTTACCAACGTCGTATGACTCTGCCTTGTCAGGGCATCGTGAGCGAAGTGCGCCAGTCCATGCAGCTGATGCTGAGCCAGCTCGTCCAGCAGCTGAGGGCCAACATCCAGCTCCCTGCCTGCCTCCGTGTCATTGGCTTCCTGAGGCGCATGGACATCTTCACGGAGGCGGAGTTGAGGGTGAAATTTCTTCAGGCCCGAGATGCTTGGCTCCGTTCCATTCTGACTGCCATCCCCCATGATGATCCCTACTTCCACATCACAAAAACCATCGAGGCCTGCCGTGTCCATCTGTTTGATATCATCACTCAGTACCGTGCCATCTTCTCAGACGAGGACCCGCTGCTGTCCCCTGCCAAGGGCGAGCACACCGTGAATGAGAGTGCTATCTTCCATGGCTGGGTACTGCAGAAAGTGTCACAGTTCCTGCAGGTGCTGGAAACTGACCTTCACCGGGGGATAGGCGGCCGCCTGGACTCTCTGCTGGGCCAATGCATGTATTTTGGGCTATCCTTCAGCCGGGTGGGCGCTGACTTCCGGGGCCAGTTGGCTCCTGTTTTCCAGCAGGTAGCCATCAGCACTTTCCAGAAAGCAATTCAGGAAGCAGTGGAGAAGTTCCAAGATGAAATGAACTCCTACACCCTCATCTTGGCTCCAGCCATCCTGGGCAGCAGTAACCTGCCTGCTGCTGTGCCCGTCACTCAGCCAGGGACCCTGCAGCCGCCCATGGTGCTCTTAGACTTCCCACCCCTTGCCTGCTTCCTCAACAATATTCTGGTCGCCTTCAACGATCTGCGCCTTTGCTGCCCCATAGCCCTGGCACAAGATGTGACTAGGGTCCTGGAGGACGCCCTTGCTAAGGTGAGCACGTACTGTTGGCTCTCTACTGGAACTTTCTTTTGTTATAGGAGGCCAGACTTGGGTAATAAACCAGTCCATACGACAGTGGCAACTGCTGAGGTAGAGGTTTAGTGTGGTTTTGAAGGTTTTTAGTGGCTGAGCAGCTGTTACCCAGTTAGTCCCCCTTCATGGAATCTAAAGCGATCCGTGAAGTGGCTCACCTGTCGTGATGATTCAGTGATGTGTTAGTTTTCTACTGCTGTGTGACAGACTCCCACAGACATTTAGCATCTACCAGTTTCTGTGGATCAGGAGCCCAGGCACAGCGTAACTGGGTCCTCTGCTCAGCATCTCACAAGGTTGCAGTCAAGGTGTTGGCCAGGCTGTGGTCTCATCTGGAGCGTGGGTTCCCCTTTTAAGCCCACATTAGCACATTTCTGTTCCTTGCAGTTGTGAGACTGAGGCCCTCAGCTCCTAGAGGCCACCTCACTCCATGGGCAGTTCATACTGTGGCTTTGTGATTCTTTAAGGCTAATGGGAGAGTATCTGCCCTGCACGCATCTTTTAGGGACGTCCTCAATCCTCTTATAAAGGGCTCATCGGATTGTCAGGCCCGCTCAGGATAATCTCCTTTTTGATTAATTCAGTCACTTCATTAGGATCTTTAATTACAACCACAAATCCTTTACTTTTGCCATAACCTATGTTTAGGAACAAGCCACAGATTCTACCTGAACTAAGGGGAGGGGGTTACGCAAAGGAGTGGTACCAGGGGGTGGAAATCACAAGAACATCTTTGAATTCTGCCTAACACAAGTAATGCCATTACTGCTGTTAGTATCCTAATGTAGTGCACATTTTTCACACATTCAAACCTTTGGATATTGGGATGCTTCTCTATGGCTGATAACATCTCATAATCACTTTGAGCCAGGTGGCAGTTGTGACGTGACTGTATAAAATAATTGTATTGATAGATCCTCATATAAGAGCAAGAAAGCATGAGCTCTGGAGCTTTTTAGAGTCAGTGAAATTCAAGTAATAGTAATTAGCTAATATTTATATAGAACTTACTCCATGCCAAGTAGTGTTCATGGTACTTGACACATATTAAGACTTGATCTTCACAACCCTATGAGGTAGGTCCTGTTGTTGACCCTACTTTGTAGATGAGGAAACTGAGGCAGAGATGGCATGGAGGGCTTAAGTAATCACTTGGAAGTCACAGAACCAGTAAGTGGCATAGCTAGGACTTGAACCAGGAAATCTAGCACCAGAGTCTGTTATTGACCCTGTTGGCATGACCTGTCTATGAGGCCAACTAGGCTGTTCTGTTCATTGTATTTGGAACTTCTTTTCCAGCTGTTTCATTCTTCCTTTACAATTTTCTAATGATCTAGCTTCCTGGAACCTTAAGGCCTTACTCAGTAAAAACCTTTTGTAGTTTTTGTTTCATTTTCCTGGATCAAACATAGTTCTAGATGGTCTTCCAGGGAGTCAAGAACTATGTATTCTCTGTATAATTTCAGGATACTCCTCCACGGGAAAAAGCATCAGTAATGAAACAAGTTGGGTCAGAAATACATCAATGAATAAAAACTAATTTCATAATTTTTTAAAAAAGAAATATGCCCTGGCTGGTGTAGCTCAGTGGATTGAGCGCGGGCCTGCGAACCAAAGGATCGCGGTTTGATTCCCAGTCAGGGCACGTGCCTGGGTTGCAGGCCAGATCCCAGCAGGGGACATACAAGAGGCAACCATACACTGATATTTCTCTCCCTCTCTCCTTCCCTTCCCCTCTAAAGATAAATAAATAAAATATTTTAAAAAATAAAATAAAATAAAATAAAGAAATACATCAATGAAGTGACAGAATTGTGGAGAGTGATAATAACTCTGAATTTAAATAAGATAATAGTACAATGGACTGTTTGGAACAACCTTCTTCATGAAAACTTGAGGGCTGCGCATTTGTGCTTAGTTCCCTGTAAGGCTGATAGTGATATACTGCTGCAGTAATGGACGGTACCTTTGTCTCTTAGGTAACCAAAGTAATCCTGGCCTTCCATCGTGCTGAAGAGGCTGCCTTCACCAGTGGGGAGCAAGAGCTCTTCATCCAGTTCTGCACTGTCTTCCTGGAGGACCTGGTTCCTTATTTAAATCGCTGTCTCCACATCCTTTTTCCACCAGCTCAGATAGCACAGACGTTAGGTAAGAGAAAGCAGAAAAGGCCCTTAAAGCTACTTTATTGATATAATTCACATAATAGTTAATTCACCCATTTGTAAAATTCAGTATGCTTTAGTAAATGAACAGAGGTGTACAACCATTACTACCATCCTATTACAGAACATTTCCATCATGCCAAAAAGATCCCTCACGCCCAGTGTAATCATTCTCTAGTCCCACTTTTAGCCCCTGGCAACCACCTGTCTACTTTCTGATGCAATAGATTTGCTTTTCCTGGGCATTCATATAAATGGAATTATATAATATATGTATATCTGGCTAAGTGGAAGAAGCTGATCACAAAAGAACCACATATTGTATGATTTCCCAGCTTGCCTTCACTTTCCTATACTCACTCTCTGCCCCTGGGGTGGGGTACCAAGGATGTGGGAGACGGAACTTCCCAAAAGGCAATGGGCCAGTGATCACACAAGCAAAGAGTGACCGCTCCCCACTCCCCCCGCCACCCAGCATTTCTCTTGGGCCTGGCACAGGGAAGCCTGTGCCTACTGAGGTTCTCTTGGCTCTCACTCCCCTTACTCCATCCAGCCTGCACAGTGCTGTACTGGATTACCTTCAAAGTCTTGCTTTACAGTATAGACTTGTATCACTTATATGGAACTACAGTAATTGTGTCAGTTACTTCCACGAAGTGTTTCCTTTTTCCTGTGACACATCAGTATATACACTTGTTAAATGTTTTTTCCATTTCATTTTGCCTACCGTCTGGGTCAGGCATTCCACCCACTCAGCTCTCCAAGTATGGAAACCTTGGGCATGTGAACATCAGCGTCGTCCAGGAGCCTCTCGCCTTCATCCTGCCGAAGAGAGAGGTGGTCTTTTGTCTAGATGAAAAGGAGCCAGTGCCGGAGCCCACAGCTCCAGCACCAGAACTCCCGGTGGAAGAGTCAAGCCTTGAGCCCGGCACTCTGGCTTTCCCTGAGGAGGGGCAAGAGCAGATTGAGTCAGCGGAGCCACTAGAGGCCGATGTGCCCAGTGCCAGCACTTAACAGGTGTTCCTGCTCCCAGACAGGCTTACTGCAGCGTCCAGAGGGAAGAAGAGTTGCCTGCCTCAGAAAACAAGGGGCAGCCCCAGGGAAGAGGCTGAGAAGGCATGCATGAGAGAAAATTAAAAGAGGGACCTCCTGGTCAGTCCTCTTACAATAAATGCAATTAAAAAATAAAGTTGATTGACACTCCGAGAAGCGGACAATAGTCTGTGGGCGGGAACTACAATTCCCGCCATCCCTGGCGGCGGGAGCGCTTGACTAAGGGGCCTGTAGAGGAACACCGCCGGGCAGGTGGCATTACTCGCTTGCACCATGGGCCGACTTGGGGTCAGGGTGCTGCTGGCGCGGGCCTGTCGCTTCGTGGGGCCGGCCGTGCTGTGGGGGGAGAGGGTGGCAGGCAGCATCACCCGGGCCTGCAGCTCCACACCCGCCGGGGATGGCCTTGAGGGGCAGGCGCGCCCACGCTCCTACTGGCGCTACCTGCGGCGTCTCGTGCAAGGAGCACCCAAGCCGCCGTACACACGCGTGTGCCAGGTCGGGGACCCAATCCTGCGGGCCGTTGCGGCCCCAGTGGAGCCGGCGCAGCTGGCGGGGCCCGAGCTGCAGCGGCTGGTGCAGCGGCTGGTGCAGGTGATGCGACGCCAGCGCTGTGTGGGTCTCAGCGCCCCGCAGCTGGGAGTGCCGCTGCAGGTGTTGGCCTTAGAGTTTCCCGAGGCTCTCTTCCGCGCCTGCGCGCCACGCCTGCGCGAGGCCCGCCAGATGGAGCCCTTCCCTCTGCGCGTGTTCGTGAACCCTAGCCTTCGGGTGCTGGACAGCCGTCTGGTCAGTTTCCCCGAGGGCTGCGAGAGTGTCGCCGGTTTCCTGGCCTGCGTGCCCCGCTTCCAGGCCGTGCAGATCTCAGGTGCGGTATGGCAGGGTTCCAAGAGCGGCTTGGTAAGCGCATGCGTCTCCTCTGCCTCTCATCCCACAAAAGTTTCCGTAAAGCTCCAGTTCAAATACAGACTCGTTGATAGCTGATCAGTAGAACCTCCCGGCATAAACAAAGGACAGGACCTGGGAATGGACGGGACTTAAGAATGACAGATTGGGATGGGAATGAAGCCCCTGTGAGAGTACAGGCAGCTCAAGTAGGGGAATGGGGTGGGAGGTATAGAGTGGGGTTGTTAGGGTGGCCTGGGTCGTGTTTCCCCACATCCAGGCCCTGCCCAGTGCCTTTGCTCACTGTGTCTGTCACACACACACACTTCTGCCCCAGTGATATGTCATAGTGAAGTGGGCGAAGTGGGACCTGTTTTGCCCAGCCCAGAGTGGCAAGCTATTCCCTGTCATACCAGGATGTTTTGTGGAACGTGGTTCTTTCCTGTTTGGGATGATTGTTCCTCCTGAGCAAGCCACTTGGTCCACGAGGGTCAGAAAGTCAGTGTATTCCTTATTTTATATTGGACCACACTGAAATACTTTAGTTAGTAATTGAAAGCAAACAGCAATATTTTGGAAACAGGAGTGTTCAGAAGAGAAGCACCTTCTTTAGGAAGATCATTTCTCATCTCATCTCCATTGTAAACCCAGCAACCTAATTGTTAGAGTTCAGAACCAGGTTGACTACTTGGTATTATAGACAGAGCTGCAGCATCTTTTCTAGGGAGGATAAGAGATGCTATCTGAGTTCCCTTCTGATGTTGCCTCCTGTAAATAGGAACATCCGAGGGCAGGGAAAGGGCCAGGAGGTTCAGAATGATGAAGTTCAGCATGTCCTCACCCAGACTGTAACTTCCTTTGCAGGGCTGGACCCCAGAGGAGAACAAATGGTGTGGCAGGCCAGTGGGTGGGCAGCACGCATCATCCAGCACGAGATGGACCACTTGCAGGGCTGCCTGTTCATTGACAAAATGGATAGCAAGACATTTACAAACATCCACTGGATGGTGGTGAACGACTAAAGCTTTCCTGCTGCATCTGAGGATTCTGAAAACCAACACAAACCTGTTGGCTTGGAGCCGGGCACATCTTCCTCGGCATCAACTTGGCTCTGACAGAAAACAATAGACTTCCAAAGCCTGCTGAACTCAGTTGGGGGATGGTGTTAAAAATGATTGCCCCAAAATGATCTATGAAATATTGCCTTCAATTTGAGAAGAAAAATAACCCCCTGAAGGAGTGAACATTTCCTAATAAGCTTGTATGGAGGTGAGTGGGGCGGTAACCACTCTCAGTGGACTTCGTAAGACCTATACAATCTATTCCCAAAGCCAAGATTTGATAATAAATGTAGTCACAAAAGATCTGAAAGCTGTGTTTAAAAATGCAGATTGACTTCTTTTTTTTAACCAAACTAATTTTTACAAGGGATTTGTGTATTTCTTACCTATGGGGTTCTTCTTTGCCTTGGACACCAGTGTGCTTGTGGAAGTAAACACAGAACGGAATGGCCCCAGATCATGGAAGTGTTTAGTGAGAATATTAGCATAAATGAGTACCCACACATTTTAACAGGTTCAGATAGAGTTGAGGTTTCCACCTTTTGCCTTCAAACTTTAACAGATGTGGGGGAAGATTTTTGTTTTGAGATTTCTTAGGCAGCTGGTGCTTGGCTAGTTCTTTGTGTGCAGACCATGGAGCAAGGGCTAAGGCAAAGGTAATAGTTGAGAGGAAGTCAGTGAGCTTCCCTGTCACAATTAGAACAGAAAGCAGAACTGTGCTTCCTGGACACTGCGCTCGTTTTGGAAAAATAAATTAGCATCACAATTACTGACCGGTGTTTAACCTTAAGATCCTGTCAGGTGAAGGAATTTGTTTCTTTAGGTACTTCTCTTACCTCGTTTATACATTGACTTTGCGTCGTGGGTATTTTACCAAAGTCCTCCAAGTCCAAATACCCATGTAGTAAGAAGTCCAATAAGTTGTTTGGAGAAAACACGTTTTAAGCAGCAGTTAAACTAAACCAGGAAAGACTCACTCTCCTCTATGTCTTTCTCTAAACAAGCCAAGTCTGGAGGGCCTGTGAGGACAAGGGAAAGTGAACTGGCTCTCTGGGCATTAAACTTCGGAGGGAAATAGGACCTTGCACTACCCCAGGTAAGGTTAGACCCTCGACCATTGGAGAAGTCTGGAGAAAGCTCTCAGCAGTGGAAACATGGGTCCTTCGGAAAGTCAGAATTCACTTCTGAACATGATGTTCAGAAGCTCTTGCAGGTTGGCCCTCGGAACATTCTGATGCTTTCTTACAGTGCTCTGAAGTTAATAGGCCTTACTAGCATTTGGCTTCAGCTTCCTGACCTTAAGGCCCAAGAGTTAATGATTGCTCAGAGTGGACCCTGGGGAAAGCCAGAGGCTCCCTCTGTTGCTGACAATATAGGAGACTTACTGTTGTGACCAAATCCACACAGAAGAAAGGATTTGGTCTACAAGTTAAGATACTACAGCTCAAAGGCAAATGCTTGCATTTCCAATAAAGAAATTCTCTTCCACCTCAGGCAGATGTATTAGCCATAAAACCGACACATGATCAGCATCTGTAGCTAATGAGTGTTACAGCTAATGAGAATTGGCTGTACTGAAAGCCAATGTAGGCAGAAGGTTCAGAACATAATTCCTGGTAGGGAAGAAGTGGATTTCAAAATAAGTATTTAGGGTAGGAAATTCCTCTGCAGGTATTAGTCACAATGAACAGAGACTGAGGCTGCAGAATTAGTCTGTTAGTTCAGCCTCAGTGGGTGTCTGAAAGCCATGACTAGAGCCATGAGGACGAACCCCAGCAGCCCTGAAGTTTCTGTTAATCCCGGTGACTTGTCTAGGCCTTCAAGCAGTAGAAATGAGGAAGCAGGTTTCAAGACAAAAGAAGGCAAGGACCTTCTGACTGAAGTAAAGGTAACTAGAGGTATGTAATAAAACTAAACACAATGTTAAAATGACAAGCAGGGAGCAGTGTCTTATCCTGGCATCTAGTCCAGCATTTACAAATACGACTAGTGGCTGAGGGCACATAACTCACTAAGAAATATGTGGGAACTCCAGAGCAAGTGACAAAAATTTCAGTCACAGTTGCTGTGTGTCATCTGGAGGTCAGGAGGGCTGGTGCTCCAGGTAATGAGGCAGCGCTAACCCACCAGCAATGGAGAGGAGCACAAGGCCTGAGCCTGAGCCTTCAAGAAACTAAGCAAAAGTTGGCTCAATTTAGCTGACACTCCTCATCAGATCAAAGAACCACCCCAGTGCAAGGATGAAACAATCTAGGAGTTGGTCCTGCACTCGGTTCTGGACCATTTGGTTTTGAAGATACCAGTTTGGGGAGGGGAGAAGGGCTGGTACCAGGGCCAGGCCTTTTCTGTGTTCACAGATGTTCGTGGTCAATGTCAGTCACCCTCTACTGCTTCTCCCTGTCAGACAGCATTTCCAAGGCTGACTCTGGAGCCTTGGGTGTCTCACAATCAGGGGTCACAAGTTCAAGTGGCCAGAGGGACTAGGCAAACAGTGCAAATGTGTGAACAGGCCACGTGGGGACAGTGAACTGTGGAGCACGTTCCTATCTGAGTAAGGCCATCCCTGCTCAGCAGCAGCTGATAGGCTGCTTCAAGGGGACACAGGCCCAGCATTACCTAACTGAATTTTTATATCTACTCTTGATTTTTGGTAGCAGAGCAAAGGAAACAGCTGCAGGCCACACCTGGCTCACAGGCTTTCCAATTCAACACTCTGATCTGGAGGCTGGACAACAGGAAGGAAAACTCAAGTCCCTCAACACTCCCGGCCACACTTTCGAGTCCCTGGGAAAAGAAAGGTCTCACGAACCCATCTGGAATACAGGCCTAGGAACAGCGGCAGTTGGCGACATTCCTCCTTCCTACTTTGCAGAAGAGAAGACAGCAGAGAAAACCAGGTGTTTCTAGTGGAAGCAAGCATGGCCTTTGAAGAGCTCCAGACAAGAGTCAAAGAGGAGATCACTCAGGGGGCTGAAGAAGGGAAAAGGATTTATTAGCCCATTTCCAGGACAGGGACCCGGGGCCTGTGGCTGGGTTGTGTTCTCACATTCAGAGGGAAGAAAAGGCAGCAGTGAAACCCGCCTGACTGCCTCCACGCATTCTGATTCACACAGCTGTGCTCACGGACCGTCCTCTCCTCCTGCAAGGAGGACACAGGGCACAGGATGCCAACCTAGGAGCGTGTGAATGGCCTGGCTTTACTCTTGGCCTTTACAGGCAGAGCTTGGGCTGGGGATCCAGGGCGTCAGTCATTCTTCACAAGGAGCAAATCTGGGTCTGAAAGGAACAAGCCATGGGGGCTCTGCAGGTCTGCTGCACCAACCCCACAGCACGGGCTGCTCCCACTCCTTGACGTTTCCAGGTGATTTTAACTTTATTTATAAACAAGATGAAAATCCAAGCAGCATTA